>PVIW01010078.1:0-47033 GCA_004026585.1 Noctilio leporinus
ACAATAATGAACAAAACTAACAACAACCAACACAGAACCAAGTATATGAATACAAGGAATAGGCCTTCAGTGGTCAGGGGAACGGGGTAGGGGGGAGGGAGAGGTAGAGGCAAAGATGGGGAGCAGCTTAGACAAGAACCTAGTATAAAGGAACCATGGACATGGACAACAGGTGGGATTAACTTTGGGGGGAATGGGTGGGTGGGGAGGGGGACGGGGGGAGCAAAAAGGGGATGGATGTAATACAACAACAATAAAATTTAAAAAAAAAAAAAAAAAGGAATACAACTACTGCAAAACTGGAAACAATTGGAAGTTCCAAAAAGTCAAGCTGCATGGAAGTCCAACAAACAAGGATATAAAGAAGAAACACTCATCCAAACAGGGCCCCCAAGGTCCTAGAATGTCCACAGGCCCAACCACTCAGGAAGCCATGGCCAGAGCAACAGCTAGAGAGACACCAGTCCTATATGGGAAATGGGAGAAGTGCCTGGAAAAGAGGGTTAAACTGTGCTGAATTGCCGAGATTTGAGAGTACATGGATCAGTGTGTCACTAATAGACTAATTCAGACAGTCCTCTGAAGCAATTTGACTACTACTGAACAATTAAGGCCTCCTTCGTAGTGTCATCACCTATACATTTCGGGCTGACATCTCAAGAGACCCACAAAATGAAGAAAGCAATCCCCACAGTCTGGTGACTGACTATAGATAACTCTCTTAGTGTTTCCAAGCCTCTAGACTAAAAATTCATCATATGCTATGGTGAAGAGCAATGGAAGTCCAGCTCATTTCTTGTCTGTTATGATCTTCTACCCACACAACTGTTTACCTTCCATGCATATTTCATGTGCATTGGCAAGTGAATGATAAAATAATCTGAGGATCCTTATGTATCTGAAAAGGCTATCTCACAAGGTAGAAAAGTATTTCTCAGGTTTTCACATACCTTTTCTGATATAGGTCTATATACTTTTATTTAAAATCCTTACACTAAAGCCTGAAATAATAATTAAAAATAAATAAATAAATTCTTCCTTTCTTTCTTCTTCTTTCCTTCCTTCCTTCTTTCTTCCTCTTTCCTCCCTCTCTCCCTCTTTCCTTTCTTTCTTTTTCTTTTTCCCTTCCTTCCTTCCTTCCTTTCTTTTCCTTCCTTCCTTCCTTCCTTCCTTCCTTCCTTCCTTCCTTCCTTCCTTCCTTCCTTCCTTCCTTCCTTCCTTCCTTCCTTTCTTTCTTTCTTTCTTTCTTTCTTTCTTTCTTTCTTTCTTTCTTTCCTTCTTCTTTCCTTCCTTCCTTTCTGTTTTTTGAATAGGAAGGCTGCCCTAAGCTAAAGCGTCATTTTCTAGCCCAAGCAGCTGGTGTATAGAGGAATGTCTTCATAAAATCAGGGTCTATTTCACTGTGTGTAGTTTACAGCCATGGAGAGAAGCAACCCCTCCCTTCTCCCCCACCACATACCTTCCTCCCTACCTCCTCTGCCCTGAATAAATTTTCCTTTAAGAGTAACATAAATTCAGTACAATGTTTTAGGATATTGGACACATCTTGTTCATTTGACAAGATCTGGCTGTAAAACTTACATGCCTTATATAAAAATAGGAACCACAGAGGTGAATGCACAAGTTGGCTAGTGATAGGTTATATAACCTGCAACTTGAGAGTTAAAAACATGTTAGCCAAAGGGCAACAGCAGGGATTCTGGTGGTGATGGAAGGGCTCAATTTCTTGACAGTGGCAGTGGATATACAAATGTGCACCTGTGATTAAATTGCGTAGAACTAAGTACACACACGTACAAGCGAAGCTGGGGAAATCTGAATAAAAGAGATGGATTGTATAAATGTTAATACCTAGGTGGTAATATTGTATTATAGTTTAAAAAAATGTTATTATTAAGGGAAATTGGGTAAATGGTGCACGGGCTTGCTCCTTGTTATTTCTCACAACTACATATGCATCTATAGTTATATAATTAAAATTTTGATTAAAAAAAGTTAGCCTATCTCCTAAATATACTTTCCTGATCTCCTGATTATTTTAACTGTGGATAATGTTTTCCAGACTGTTCCACAGATAGGCATAAAAATTGATTAGCACACTCTGGTTAGGCTGAAAGATGGTATGCATGGAAGTCCTGGGACCAACAATGAAAATATTTGAACATTTAGAATTATGCCTCTAAGACCATTTTATTTTTTCTCTGATTATAAACATAATGCTATTTATAGAATTGGGGAAATAGAATAAGACAAAAAGAAGGAAAAAACCTCCAAGGCTCAGAGACAACTGGTTAACATTTTGTTATATTTTCACCAGTATTTTACTTTATTCAAATATATATTTACATACAAGTATTTTCCCATTTCTTGATGATGCTTATAAGCAACATTTACAAAGCTTTATAAAGCACATTCAAGATGTGATTGTACAGTTATGATGTACACACAACTGCATAGGTTCACAGCAATGAGCAACCTCTCTCTCAACTTTTCTGATGTTTTAGGTAAAAGTTGATACTTGTCTCATTGTTTTAGTTTGCTGCAAGGTCCCATTTTTTCTTATATGTTTGTTATTCATTTGTAGTTCCTCTTTTATGAATCACTCACTTACATATTTTGTCTATTTATTGGGACAGAGGCCAAGTCATGCAATGCTAATGTTACTTGTCATGAATGTAAAGCTATTTATGTTTTTTTTTTTTTTTTTTAATTCTTGAAAGATTCAGTACTTTGTAGTAGCTTAAATGAGTGAGACATTCCAGGGCATTCATTATTTTTTTGTAATGCTTAATTCTCATCCTTATTACTGCTGTATTTCCATATTAAGATGAAAATACAGTGTAATGAAGGTGAAATATGGTTTGAAGCCCAAAATATTGGCATTAAGGGGCAGGAATGTGTATAATGTTATCCAAACCCATACTGAAAGCCAGGATAATCTGAGGGAGCATGTTGAAAAGAACAGAAGTCATCTTTTAAATCCCCCAGTCTCACCTTCCTGTATCCTACTTAATCCTAACTGTCTGGGGTCCTTGTGCTCTGTTCTCACTTCCCACTTGGGGAGTATGTTCTTTGAAACTGCATTTTCACTAAGATGTGGAATTTTAAAACATTACTTTTTTTGTGGAGATTTTGCATGTTAATAGAGTCAAATCCCTAAGATAAATGGTAGAAGCACAGTGTGAACTTTAGGCAGCAGCCAGGAAATGCAGCAGGATTTTGAGGTTGTCCTACTGCCCTTGAGTCAACTATTCAGCCTTATCACTTTTTAAAGTGAGTTTTAAAAAGAATGGTAGGAATAGTCCCTGAAAACAAAAGCATGGTTCTATACATTGAGGCTTTAAATATGAACCCATTAATGGGTTTGGCACATCAAATACCAGGAAAAATAATATATTTTTTTACGCAGATCTATCTATGTCTAAATGTTTCTGTTTGTTGGGGAAAAAATTAAACAAAATTTTTTTCCCATATAAATGGAGACATTTTCAAAATTGTGGTTTTAACTTTGGATTAATGAAATTTTATGGTTCACTTATTATTATATTTAGGTGTCACCATTGAAAACCTCCCAAGTATTTTTCTCCTGGTGCATCCAGAAAGTAGAATGGATGAATTTATTTCATCAGTTGAAAGAAGTAGCAGAAACATGTTTTGTATGGTTTTTAAAAAATGATATTTCTACATACTTTGATTTAAACCTGAAAGTAAAATGATAGAAAAATCTCTCTGGCCTCCTAGTTTCTTCCTAAATGTTCTTCAAGTCTGTGTGATGTGTTTGTTGCTTTATCTGCAGAGCCTCTCCAGACCCTTGAATGCCAAGGAGGGTTATGGCCTATCCAGACATCACACAACACCCTGGCTGTGTGGGTGGCCACCTGCAGGAAACACATTGTTGTGGTTTGGGGTTCACTTGTCCATCCTTCTGCGTACAGTCTTCTCACTGCCTCAGGGGCTATGTGTTCTTCACCATCTACCTCTGGAGTTCAGAGCTCTTCTGGCACATAGAGGGGACAAAATGACTTCATAAGTGAATCAGTGAGTCAGAGGTGTCCACCTTCCTCTCCAGTGTTGATATATGGCCACAGGGACTAGAACCCAGGGCAAAACCCCACTCAGCTTGGATGGAAAAAATGCCCACAAGCTAGATCTTCCTGGACTGGTAGACCACAGTTCACTTTCTGATGGTGTCCTCCTTGTCATCTTTCTCACCAGGAACATGTCCTTCTTTCTCTGGGAAAGCCCAGAAGTGGACATTAGATGATTGTCTCTTTCTGATGGGTATATCAAAAAATCTGTATTTTAGTAGAGAATTTTTTTTTTTTTTTCATTTAGAGAGAAAAATTCTGTAGTAGGTCATAAAAAGCATTGCATGGGAAGAACTCTTAGTCTATTCAGTTTACTCCATACCACGTATTCACCAGAGTGTGTCAGGTGCTGTTGTTCTTTTTGGTTATGTCATCATTCTTGCTTTTTTAATAAGACCTCTCTTTACTTTGAAGAAATCCACACTTACTGTAACAACATCAAACTCACTCTTCCAGGTGAAATCTGGTGTATTTGTAGTGATGCTTGCAGTGTCTTTGTGGTAATTAAGCAAGATTTCCAATGGTGAATTTTAAGCTAATAATATAAATGCACAACTGGTTATTTTCCCTCATTGTTCAAGCCATATTCTTTCTGAGTGCTCAGTGACTACAAAGATTTTTCTGCCATTCTTGAGTGATATTGAGCAACTAGCTTTTTGTCCAGGAGAGGTATGCCAATTATTTTTTTCCTGACTAATGATGTGAGGGGACAAATGGAATCAATATCCACAGAATATGCATTTAGACTATGAAGCTGAAGTGAACTTTTTTCTTTCTCATTTGGAGACCATGAAGACTGAAAATAATGTTGATATTTCTCTCTGGAAAGTATTGAAAGGTGGTAAATCCACTGGCTTTGCCTTAGAAGTAGAGGTAGGAGGCTGTTTCATAGCAATGCTAGAAAATATTCTAGCACAATATTTTTTGTTTAGTTATTAATTAATTTATTTAAGAGAAGAGTCTTGCTCTGGCTGGCGTGGCTCAGTTGGTTGAGTGTCATCTTACAAACAGCAGAGTCTCAATTATCTTTACCTTTTGCAGAGAACTTATTCCAGGAAATTAAGGACATGTTGGACTTACGTTGACCAAATTAGGCCTCCTAAAATGAAAATCTATTGAGACATCTTTGGGCTCTACCTGCATTCCTGTGGATCTTTGTTTATATGGGGTCTAACTTGGCTTCATCCTGAGCTATTTTCTTCTAGAGCAAATCTGATGGTGATGAATTCTTTCATATTTTTTTTTGGTCTGAAAATACCTTGTTTTGAAAACTACTTTATTTTTGAAAGCTATTTTTACTTTTTTCTTCTACACTTTATGTTACTGTCCATTGACTTCTGGCTTCTGGCTTTTAATTTAATTAGAAGTTTTTCCCTAATCATATTGTTGTTTCCTTATAAGCAATAGGTCTCTTTTTTCTGGTTGGTTTTGAGATTATCCTTGTATCTCCAGCATTGCTCCATAAGACTGAGTATATGCTAAACTGAATGATGTTATCCCACAGGCCATTAAGGCTCTTAAATGTATTTCTCTTACTTTCAGAATGGATAATTTCTATTGATTTGTTTTCAAGTTTACTTGTCTTCTGTGGTATCCAGCTTGTTGTTTAGCCCATCATTGGAGAAGTATGCAGTTTTCAGTTCTAGAATTTGCACTTTTATAATTTCCATTTCTCTGTTGAGATTTTCCAATTGTTCACTTACTGTAATAGCATTTTCCTTTAAGATTTAAGAATCTTTATAACCGTAGTTTTAAAGTCTTTTCAGGGGCCTGTTTGTAACACTGTTTTCTTGATTAGAAGTCAGATTTTACTGCTTCTTTTCAGGTCTAGAAATTTTGCATTGGATGACAGAAATGGTGGCTAGTATTTTGCAGGGAGTCTGGATGCTGTTTTACACCTATGTTATTTTTATTTAATTCTTACATTTACCTCCTGAGGTCACTATAATTGTTCCAGCTTACAGATGAGCAAACTGAGCCTCTTATTTGACAAAAGAGCTGTCAAATATTACATAGCTAATGTGTGATGCAGCTGCCACTCAAACTGAGAATTTCTGTTATTATATTGTCAACTAGATTTGCTCAATTAGAGGTGTTTTGGCCAGGCCTTTCTTGGTTACACCCTGCTAAACTTTCTCTGATCCAAGATTCTGCTTTCCCTGAGAATGGACTGAGGCCTTTGTGGCCCTCTGCTGTTCAGCGAGTTCAGGAGAGACACAGACCTCATTCCCACTGTTGCTGAAAACAACTTGCTGCACAATTAGCCTTGTCAAACCTTTCACTCCTCTGCCTATATGGTTGCCAGCTTTCCAGGGCAGTTCGATAATCCCCAGGGTCTTGCTGCAGGGGCAGCTATTAACTGAGGTGTTTACATGTCTGAAAATGTACCAGGCTATAAATAGAAGCTATTTTCCCAGCATCCTATGATACTGGGTTTATTCTTTTCTTTTTCATTTTCTTCCCCATTTGTCAGCTTTCATAAAGAAGAAAAGGAGCAAAAGGGAAAAAATAACCCACCCACCAAACAGTTTCAGATTGACAGAAAGAGCATTCACTTAGCTTCTCAGAAAATCAATGGCAAAGCTCCTAGGCCACAAAAAAAGGAAATTGCAAAGGAAACATACAGTTTTTCTGAGAAACAAAGTGAGAAATGAATTCAGTAATGTTAGGAAACAAGTCCCCTACATCAGCAATGGGTGCCTCCGAGAGTCCTGGGTGCCTTCTGATAGATTCTGGAACTAGCTTGCAACACACTTTCTTGGCTCCCTAGATTAGTTCTGTCCCTGGAGTCTCAAAGTCTCAGTTGTAGATACTGCCTTTGTGTGTACCTGGGATCTGGGAACTGGAAACATTATGGGACTTTCTCCTTTTTCAGCAGGTTTTGTATGGAGGTTATCTAAGTGGAAGTGAAATTTATTTCATGATGGGAAGCAATGCTCAGGGATCACAGTGGGCATGGACCCCCATCAGTGTGGGACAGAATACTCTCATTACTGTTAACTACTTACTCACATTTCCTACAACCCTGGGCTAAGCATTAGGGTAAGAACTTCTCATGCATTATGTCCTTCATCTTGGCAACAAGCCTAAGAGGGAAAAACTGGTATTTTATACATAAAGAAATTGAGGCAAAGAAGTTAAATGGCTTATGTAAGGTCACACACTAGTAAGTGGCATAGCCAGTTTTCAAACACAGATAACTTACAGTCCATACTTCACTGCCACACAATGTCACCTTTCATTTCTCATCCTCAAGGCTGACCTTCTCCAAAGGGACACTGGAAAAAGCCAGAAATAAAAAGTCTGTGGTGAGATCTCTAGAGAATGTATAAAGGTTCTCAGCAGTTTCCAAAAGTAGGGAGGGCCGAGTCCAGAATAGAGAAAGAAACATTGATTGAAAAGTCACTTGTGAATGTACCTAAATGTCTTTCTGTTCTCAGAATCTCTCCCTCTAATCCACCCAAAAGTTTGAATGTTGCAGAAAGCTTAGAAAAACAAAAATAAATCAAATAGAGAAGATAGGACTCTGATTGCCAAATAAAGCTACCCTATTGGCTAAGTTTAGGAGCCTTCTCTATCACTAAGATTACACATTTAAAGGGGATGCAGGTGAAGCAGGAGGCTCTGTTTCTTTAGCATCACATGTGGGCATGAACATCACTCTCTGGGATTCCCAAAGCCATATTTTTTGGACTTCTTTAATCTTTCCATTTGCTTCAACTCACATCTAATCATGATACTTAATCAGAAGGTCTTCTCCTTCTCAGGCTGCTCAATGGGAGTATAAGGCAGATTTCAAGCACCCTGGAACTTTTACCACTGCCTCCTCTGCTCATCCCCCAGTGTTGGAACCAACACTACTCTGATCCCAGCTTTCTTCAAGCAACACATACTTCCAAAACCCATGCCTAAGTGAAGGGTGAGGGTCTTTTATATGTTTCCCAATTGCCTCAGAAACACAAAGATATTGTTGACATACCTCAGACCAGGAAGGCCAAATGCGGAACACAAAGGGGAGGGGAAACACCTTAAATGTATGTCCATAACAGGGAAAAACAAATGTAAATCAGCATCTCACTCAATTTTCTTATCACAAATGTTTGCACTACATCCAAGTTTTCCATCAACACGGAGAAATATATCAGATTAAGCTATAGCCTTATACTACCACTAGGCTCCAGTTAAAATGTTTCTATGTATGTTTCCACTGCCTCCTGTCTCTATTTGCTCTGGCCACACATTGATATTACAGCCTGCAGTTCTACTTCCTCAAACTGTCTTTCATTCTGTGGCTGGGGGAGTTTTTAAATAATGCAAATATGATCCCCTTACTTCCACTTAAAAGATTTCAATGTCTCCTTGTCTACAGGATTAAGTCCAGATTCTGTTGCCTGCTCTTTGGACCCTGACAGTCTGGCCTGCTTAAGGCCCTTACTGCCCTGATTTGCATTTGATATTCTACCCATAGTCCTAACTTAGAGTCCCCTTCCATAATTTTGTGTCTTTTTTTTTTAAATTTAATCTTTGTTTTGTTTGTTTGTGTTTTTTTTTTTTTTTTTTTTTAGATTTTATTTCATTATTTTTAGAAAGAGGGGAAGGGAGAGAGGCAGAGAGGGAGAGAGACATCAATATATGGTTGCTTTTCACCTGCCTCCAGCCACAGACCTGACTGGAGACCTGGTTTGCAACCTTGTTATGTGCCCTGGCTGGGGAATCGAACCTGCGACCTTTGGGTTCGCAGGCTGGCGCCTTATCCACTGTGCTACCAGCCAGGGATAATTTTGTGTCTTTACAAAAGCCCTTCCTTTGTGTCTTTCCCATTAATGTTCAACAAGGGAATACCTGTTCAGTCTTCAAAACCTAGCTGAGCCTCAATTCCTCTAAGAAGCATTTCCTCACTTTTGCAGAAAAAGTTTATTTTTTCTCTTTTGTGGCCATGCTGAAATTTGGTCTAATATTTTTCATATACTTACTACACTGAGTTGCATAATATGTGTACACTTTTGCTTCTGTTGCTGTGAACTCCTTCAGGCCATAAATCACTTGTTCATTCATATTTATTTCTCTGGTGCCTGGCATAAGTCTGTAAACATCTAAATTCTCCATAAATTGTGTGTTGAACAAGTTGTGGCTCTCTGAATGGGAGTGTTAGGGATAGGGGAGGTTCAGGGCCATTTTGCCTAAAACTGGACAAACAGAAGGAATGAGAACAATGGGACTCTCTTTTTATTATCTCATGACTACTTTTTAAAAGAAAACTTCTTCAATGAATAAAGTCACCAATAAAGAACCATGTTGTCTTATCTATGACTGATTCTAGTGGGAGATTGAAGTGACAATTAGAAAAGAAACTGCCTTGAAAAAGCAGAAAATAAAATAACATGAGTTGGGAAAACTTGAACACTAGGTTATATGGACTATGAGCTCTAGAGCTATTATCCCACTCAATACTCGTTCTTTAACACTTTGTTATTACTTCTCACCATCATTATATCCATTATCATCATCATCATAATCATCAATAGGGTTAATAGTCTGAGTTTCTTAATCACTACAATATGTACCATATTTATTCAATTCTCTAAAGACAGAAATAAAAATATGATTCAAGAAAATCTCCAAATGGAGTGCTAAGAGAAAAAGCTGTCTGTCTATTGTATGCAAAGCATTCTAGAAAAATGCAAGGAAGAAGATGATGGAGTATCTGGGATTATTTTAAGACTAATACCATCATTCAGCAACAATAACTGTCACTGCATGTCTACTCTTTACAAGATGGTGTGTGGGGAAAGAAAAGCTTGTCCTAGACTTCCAAAAACTTATAATTTAGTTATAATCAATCAGTGCTACAAGTACCTAGTGAGATGCACTCTGATTAGTAAAGGGAGAAAAGGTTGGTTCTTGTGAAGTATGTAAAACTGCAAGCTAGTTTTTAGAGGTGGGGAAGACTGGGTGATAGAGAGAACCAGGGAAGCATTCTACCTCTGAAGAAACTAAAGTGAGGAGAAATTGAGAGGTGATTGCACTAATTTGACTAGATCAAAACATTGGGATACATATTATGAGCAAATAGTATGGGACCTAAAATGCTAAACAGGTTTAAATTCTACCCTACTTCAATAGCTATTGAACTTGACATAACTAAAGTCATATTTATAAAAAAATTGGTGTTAACCTATAGTATAGTCTGCGATTAAGGACATCTTGGAAACAAGCACAGTGATGGCATCAGCAAATGTCAACCAGAATCTAGGGGATATAATAAGAACACCTGACGTGAAATATATGAGCTTCTCTTCAGTGACAATTTTCCTCTCCTCTAACAGTGAGATAGTGAACAAGGCTTTCAACTTCTTCAGGCTTTGGTTTCTAATCTGTAACAGTAGGGTACTGAGCTACAGCCTTAGCAGTACCTATGTATCTTTCAACCTAGAACTCCATATTTTTGTGATTCTAGAAGCAAATGTTGAAGACAAAGATAATGGAAGAATCAATGGAGATACTTAGCTTGAGTGAATGAGAAGATGTAGATTAATGGAGATAGAAGCAAAGGACTTCTTTAAAAGTTCAAAAAGTTATTATTCAAAAGCAATGCAGACTTCTGATCAAGCTGGAGGTGAAAGTAAACATTTTCACTTCCTCCCACAACTGTAAGAAGAATTAGAATTAACTGCAAAACAAATAACACCCTGAACTGCCCTAAAGTTGAACTGTATGGAAGTCCAACAACCAAAGATCTAAAGAAGCCACACTCATCAAGATGGGTAGGAGGGGTGGAGATGTGGAGCCTGGGGCAGAGAGTCAAGGAGATGCAGCATGGCATGGAGAGGGTAGAAGCTATTGCAGCAGCACCAGCAGTGGAGCAAGTGGTACCATATTTATATGTAGTGGATAAAAATCAGGAGGGATACCATTGGAGCAAGCCATTCCAGCTCCAGATGAGACTCTACAGCCCAGGGTTCTAGTGCCAGGAAGATAAAGCTCCATAACTTCTAGCTGTAAAAACCAGTAGGGGTTGGGGTGGTGGAAGAAACTGCTTGTTTCTTAGGAGAGTCCATTTAAAGGGTCTGCATGGACTTAGAATGTACACAAACCCACCCACTCTGGCATTCACCACCAAGGCAACAGCTGGAAGGTATGCCAGTCACATACAGGAAGTGGGTGAAATGACTGGAAAAGGGGCTAGTGCTGGGCAAACCTCCAGAAGCCATGTAGTGGCCTTGTCTCCCCTCTAAGAGCCTTCCCCCTAACCATAGCCACAAAGGGTGGAGTGGGTTGCCCCACCCTGGTGAATACCTAAGGCTCTGCCCCATACAACTTAATAGGTGCACTAAGGGAGTCTAAGCAGTTCTACCTAATACATAGAAACAAATACAGGGTGGCTGACAAATTGAGGAGGAAAAGAAATACAGCCCAAATGAAAGAAAAGAACAAAATCCAAGAAAAAGAACTAAACAAAATAGAGATAACCAACTTACCAGATGCATAGTTCAAAACATTGGTGATCAGGATGCTCAGAGAACTCATTGAGTAGGGCAGAAAAATAGAGGAAGAAATGAAGGGTTACACTAAGTGAAATAAAGAATAATCCATAGGGAATGAACAGTGAAGGTAAGGAAGCTGTGATTCAAATCAGTGATTTAGAAGAAAAGGAAGAAATAAACATTCATGAGAACAGAAAGAGGAAATGAATTGAAAAACAACAACAGCAACAACAACAACAAAGAAAGGAAAAAAAGGGGAGACTTAGGAACTTCTGGGACAACTTGAAATGTACCAACATCTGAATCATAGAGGTGCCAGAAGGAAAAGAGGAAGAGCAAGAAATCAAAAACTTATTTGAAAAAAACAATGAAGGAAAACTTCCCTAACTTGGCAAAGGAAGTAGACATACAAGTCCAGGAAGCACAGAGGGTCCCAAACAAGTTGGACCCAAGGAAGACCACACCAAGATACATAATATTAAAATGCCAAATGTTAAAGATAAAGAGAGACTCTCAAAAGCAGTAGAGAAAAGAAGAGAGTTACCTCTAAAGGGGTTCCTATAAGGCAATCAGCTGATTTCTCAGAAAAATCTTTGCAGGTAAGAGGCACCTGGCAAGAAGTATTCAAAGTGATGAAAAGCAAGGACGTACAATCAAGAATACTCTATCCAGCAAAGCTATCATTTAGAATGGAAGGGCAGACAAAGTGCTTTCCAAACAAAGTAAAGCTAAAAGAGTTCATCATCACCAAGCCTTTATTATATGAAATGTTAAAGGGACTTTAAAAAAAGAGGATCAAAATTATGAACATTAAAAAGACAACAAACTCACAACTATCAATAACTGAATCTAAAAAAAACAAACAAAAAGACAAACTAAATAAACAACAGGATCATTTATACGGAGATTATTTGGAGGGTTATTAGTTGGGATGGGGAAGAGGAGAATGGGGTAAATGGTGCAGGGATTAAGAAGCACAATTGGTAGGTACAAAATAGACAGGGGGATATTAAGAAAAGGATAGGAAATGGAGAAGCCAAAGAATTTACATGCATAACTCATGGACATGAAGTGAGGTGGGGATTGTTGGAGGGAAGGGGGATACTGGGTAGAGGAGTGCAGAGGGGGAAATGGTAATTGGGATAACTGTAATAGCATAATTCATAAAATATACTTAAAGAAGAAAAAGCAATGCAGTTTCAGGAGATCCATTAAAGACTACTGAAATGACAGACAGGCTGGCTTCACTTTCAAAGGTCTTGGAGGTGGATCTTTTATTGAATTTGGAAAGAAGAGACAAGGAGGATTGGTGGGTGAAATGATAAAGAAATGAAGCAAAACTGATGGTTTTACATTTCTTAATTAGGAACTTATTTACTTATGTTTTTGCTTTTCCTTTTGTTTCTGGGGACTGCCTCCAATGAGGACAGTACAGTACTATAGAAATAAAGCTTAAAAAAAAAAAAAATGAAGAAGGTAGTTGCCTGAGGCTGGGATGGGGGATTACTGCAATAACTCATATAGGAGATGGCAATAACCTGGTGGAGAGAATGAGGAAAAGAAATAGTTCCAAGAGCCACAGATTGTTGCATCTGGGTCAGAGCTGTTTGTTCACACTGTAGTTGCTCAGTATGTGGCTGATGCTGGGCACAGAGTAGGTGTTCGGTTGACACTGGTGATGCTGAGAAGCCATAGAGCTTTCAGTTACTTTTGTTGTATACTAGAGTAATAACTGATGATGAGAAAACACTTGGTGGCTAGTATAATCATTGTCATATAAATAACGAAGTGGCATCAACACATGAACTACCATATGAAGCTCAATATGATGGCACTCTCTCCTGTTCTTAGGTATTTCTGGGTCCCTAATTAATTGGTGAACTACCCAAGTGCTTGGATCTCTTTTGTTTGGGATGTTGGCCTAAATCACCTTACCTAGGCCCTATTGAAAAGAATATGAGAAAAAAATTTAATTCTACTCCCTTAGTTGAGTAATGCAACAGACATTTTATCTCCATCTACATAATAAAAATTATCCTTTCTGCAAAATATGCCACAAAAATACTTTGACAATACTAAACTGAAGTTTTGGGGAATGGCCACTCACTTTCTAATCTTCGATCTAAGAAATCATTTACTGGCATTGGCTAATTAAGCTGCCCTGAACATTGAAAAGGTAAAGGGGAAAGCCACATAGTTATTTCAAATTTTCTGAAGGAGAAAAGGTCCCATTCTCATGCTAGATGATACAAACATTTCACAATAAGAATAAGAGGTGAGCAAAAGATCTGAAACCTCAAGAATGAAATAGTAAAACAATGTGGTGATTCTTGTCTCTAAATCATTGGGATGCTTGAATTCATTAGTTAGCAAAGAAATCAAAATGAAAGCAACAATAGATTTATTCCTATGGTGGTTGTGGCTAATGGGCACTCTCATACATAGCTGGTCAGAGTAATATTGATAAAAACTTTCTGGGGAAATGAGATGAATGTAATACAACAATAAAATTAAGTAAAAAAGAAACATTGTAAAAAAAAAAACTTTCTGGGAAGCAAATTGATATTAAGAATCTAAAGTTCATTCCTGATCGTAGGGGGAAAGCTTTTAGTTTTGTCCATTGAGTATGATGTTGGTTTCAGGTTTCTCATATATTGCCTTTATTATGTTGAGGTATGCTCCCTTTATTCACATTTTGCTGAGCTTTTTTATCATAAATGGTCGCTGTACTTTATTGAATGCTTTTCAGCATTTATTGATACGATTGTGTGGTTTTTGTCTTTCATTTTGTTTATGTGGTGTATCACATTTATTGATTTGTGAATGTTGTACCATCCTTGCATCCCTGGGATGAATCCCACTTGATCGTGGTGTGTGATCTTTTTAATGTATTGCTGGATCCAGTTGGCCAATATTTTGTTGAGAATCTTAGCATCTATGTTCATCAGAGATATTAGCCAATAGTTTTCTTTCTTAGTTCTGTCTTGACCTGGTTTTGGGATTAGAATTATGTTGGCCTTATAAAGTTTGGGAGTCTTCCCTCTTCTTGGATTTTTTGGTATAGGTTGAGAAGGAAAGGAGTTAGTTCTCTAAATGTTTGGTAAAATTCACCTGTGTAGACATTCAGTCCAAGGCTCTTGTGCATTGGGAGTTTTTGATTACTGCTTCAATTTCACTAGTTGTTATTGGTCTATTCAGGATTTCTGCTTCTTCTGGATTCAGTTTTGGTAGATTATACATTTCCAGAAATATGTCCATTTCACCCAGGTTGTCATATTTCTTGTCATATAGTTGTTTGTAGTAATTTCTTACAATCCTTTGTATTTCTGAAGTATCACCTCTCTGAAGAGGACATACAAGGGATCCAAAGGCATATGAAAGAATGTTCAACATTACTAGCCATCAGAGAGATGCAAATTAAAATGCAATAAGATACCACCTCATACCTGTCAGAATGACAATCATTAACAAATCAACAAACAAGGATGTGGAGAAAAGGGAACCCTGGTGCACTGTTGGTAGGAATGCAGGCTGGTGCAGCCACTATAGAAAACAGTATGGAATTTTATTTAAAAACTAAAAATGGAACTGCCTTTTGACCCAGAGATTCCACTACTAGGATTATACCTGAAGAACCTTGAAACGCCAATTCAGAAGAACCTATGTACCCCTATGTTCATAGCAGTGCTATTTACAATAGCCAACTGCTGAAAACAGCCCATCAGTGGATGATTGGATCAAAAATCTTTGGTACATTTACACAATGGAATACTACTATACAGCAAACAGAAAGAAGAAACTTCTACCTTTTGTGACAACATGGATAGAACTGGAGAGTATTATGCTTAGTGAAATAAAGCAGTCAGTGCAAGACAAATACCATATGATCTCACCCATTAAAGGACACTAATAAACAAAACAAACAAGCAAAACAGAACCAGAGACATGAATATGAGGAACAGACCTTCAGTGGGCAGAGGAGAGGGGATGGGGGAAAAGGGGAGAAGGAGGCAAAGAAGGGGAACAGTTTAATTAAGGAACTAGCATGGATGGTCCATGGACATGGACAACAAGTGGGATTGACTTTGGTGGGGAAGGGGAAAGAAGGGGGAATGGGATGAATGTAATAAAACAAGAATAAAATTAAATTTAAAAACTCACAAAACTAAACAAAAAGGAATCTAATGTTTATAAAACATTTACTCCACTAGACTTCAAAATTCTATTTTCAAGATTTTATACTAAACATTTCATTAGATAATTATGTTCTGTTTTGAAGAATAGAATGTTGAAACAAAAGCAATGGCTTCCATCCAATAAAGGCCTATTTTTGTTGTATAACATAAAATTTGGGGTAAAGAGCTAAGGGCTTGGTTAATGGCCCCATGATCCAGTCTTCTTCTTGCTTTCCATGATGCTGTGCTTAGTGGGTGATCTTTAAGTCATGGCCTCAAGATGGCTGACTATATCCATTCATTGTGTCTGTTTTCCAGGGGAACAAACAAACAAACAACCAGGGGTGGACAAAGCAAATGCATAAGACCCTGGAAATGATGGGCACCACATCAACTCCCCTTCAAAAGGCTGTCTCAGATATACCATTCAGAACCTTTTGCTCACACTGTGTGAATCAGACTTTGTCATATTAGTCAGGGATATTTCCACATTGAACAAAATCAGAATTATATTAGCAAGAAAGAAGAGAAAATAGATGTCATTTAGGTGAATGATAGTATCTTTGACAATAGTTACTAAAGATTGCACATAAATTTTATGTATATATTATATATGTAAGCATACCTCAGAAATATTTCAAGTTTAGTTCCAGACCACTGCAAGTGAGTATCACAATAAAGGGAGTTATAATCTTTAGTCTGTAGAGAGTTTTGTCTTCAGGTTGTAAAAAACACAACATCTGTGAGGAACAATAAAAAAAAGTGCAACAAAATGAGTGTGCCTGTAATATATATAGAATATATCATAGATAAATATTTTAAGTGGGAAATAACCAAAAATTTACAAAATTAAGAGTTTGGAGAAATGGTAATAATGCAAACAAAGGAATATAATATAATCAGTAAACAATAAGACAGAGAAGGATATTTCAAATTTGGCAAAACTTTATTAGGTATTGTCAAGTATAACTATACTTCAGATAGTGTGTATGGAAAGACACCATTAGAGAGAGAAAAATTGATGTGTGCATATGAACACAAAAATAACTGGAAAGCTGTACCAAAATGTCAATGTTAATCATAATGCAGGGGAGTGGCATTATGAATATCAAATAATCATAAATATATTTTTGTGTTTTTATGAGTTTTCCAAGGTTTTTGTAATAAAAAGATACTACTTTTGTAATCTAAAAATAAAGGTCTGAGTTTGACTTTTCCTGATGGAGTCCTAAGGAAATGAGTTGTGTTATGGAATTGGGCCAAAGCAATAGAAAGCTGGTTTCTGGATTTGGATAGTGTATATTCAAGAAGTTCAGGATTTACTTGTGGTAAGCAATCACTTGGCCTTCTGCCAGATATTCTAAACCATCCATGTTTGCTTTCAGGAGAAGTAAACAGATGAAAATTAATGTGCTCTTATCTTTTTTATTTAGTGTTACTTTCATATTTCATTGAAAGTTTAATATTTTTGACTTTAAAAACACAGTTAAAACAACAGATTGCTACAAAATAAATAGAAATACAGGATTTAAAATAGAATGTGACCATGCATTAATATTAAGTTTCATTGTTCCCTATGAAGTGATGGGTTTTTTTAAAAAAAAGACATTATTTGAAATCCTTTCTTTTGCAATTGTAATTGAAACTGCAAAAGAGTTGCATTTCCTGGGGGGAAAATCCTCTTTATTAAAATGAGTGACTTCTTTATTCCTGTGCAGAGAATACAGCTCGAGTGTGTTGTAAGGGGATCTATATTTATGTTATGTACACATCTATATTTATATGACTCACCTCCTAATAAGGGTGTCTTATAGCTCTATGACCAGCTGGAACCCTTCTCTTGGAATCATTTAAAGTGCTACTGACGTCACTTTGAAAGGGACCACCTCACATGGATCTAACAGGTGCTGCTGGGTCTGTGCTCACTCACTGTCAGAAGCAGCCCTCCCAGCAAGCAAATAGCCCTGTGAACCAAAACAAGGGGTCCTGACAGTCTGAGTCAGCTTATCCTCATAAACAGACTAGCAGGTTGAAAAGTCACCCTTGGGAACCTCCGTTCTCAGCCTTATTTTTTTAAATATAAAATTTATTTCTTTCATAGGTTAGGAGAAAATATAAAACCGTGATGTTGGGCTATCTTCTATATTCATTTGTTTTTCATTTACAGCATATATTTCCCATTATACTCCTGGGACTGAGAAGAAAAACTGCCATATGACATGTGGAAAGACAAGAGTGTTGGTTGAGGTCCAAAAGGACACAACCCATTGTGTGTAGGCAGCCTTTTATTAGCTGAGAGAGTCATGAAGTAGTCAGAAAAGTCTTATTTTAGGTGTGGCAGGGGTTAATCACTAGTTTTGGAGTTCGAGATGTATTTATTAATTATAGAGCACTTTCAGTGTGCCAAGCATAATTCCAGGATTTGGGGACACAAACCAAATAAAGCCAACACTACCTCCACACTTATGAAGCTAAGATATAACAGGGAAAAACAGAAACAAAATGATTTCAAGTTCTAACAAGTGTGACAAAGAAGAGGAGAGCATTGGGGTAGAGAAGAAGAGTTCTGAAACTGTGTGGTGGGTGTGGTGACTTTAGCAGGATTGAGCAGAGATAGTCTTTGTGAGCAAGTGACATTTAGGCTGATTTTACAATACGTGACCAGGCATGGAACGATTTGGAGGAGAAGCACTTCAGGCAAGGAAAGATCAAGGTCAAGGGTCAATGGGGTGAAAGAGGCCACCATGCTGGACAGCCTAAAAGATTATGAGATAATTTGTATGGCTCTTTTGGCAATAAGAGACAATCCAGAGGAAATAATAAAGAGAGATCCCACAATATTGGCATAAAGAAAGGATACTGGAAGAGAAAATGTGGATGTGCTTATTACAATCCTGCTTAGGTAAGATTTGTCTCACAAATTTGTTGTGAAGATAAATGGGATCATACCTGGGGCCACCTGTGCTTATTTTTAATCTCTTTAATCCGTTATAAGATTATGGCACTGAGTGAATAAAAATAATGTAGTATTTTCAAAATGTTACAGATTCTCCATTGGAATAGAGTCCTGATGGAAAAAAATACATATTCAATTTGTTTTTCTATAATCTCTTGAACAGAGAACACTGCTAAGTATAGGCAGGCCACAAATAGGCCAAATGATGGTGTCTTCCAGGAGCTATGGTCAGGACTTCCTTTTGTTTCATCAGAAATCAAGAAATGCAGTATTTCTCAGGCACTATTCATGTGTATGTGATTGTCATATTCAATTCATCTCTTCTGAACATCAAAGTGGAGAAAAAATTCTTTTCTTATATACAGTGATAAAAATGAAGGTTAGGTTTAACTTTAATCCTTTTTAAAAGGAGAAAGCAAATACTTTAGTCAGTGCAGAGCCCTATAAAAAGCTAATTATGGGGGAAAATCCTCAAGAAAACACTTGGGAAAAAGGGCCAACATGTTTTGACCAGGGAAAGAAAAGTTATAATGAGATTGAATTTCTACTCCTTTAAAATTCTCTGCTTTATAATGATGAAATGCTTTATATTATAAATAAAGCTACATTTAATCCCTTAAAAATATGCCCCTGAGCTCTTATTTTGGAGTCATATTTGTCATGGATTCTACTGAGATGTGGTCATTTTGCACCAAAATATGAATTTGAGGGAGGGGATTTCACATGCTCCCAATATCAGAATGCATTATCTGCATTAAGAATGAAGAGGGCTCTGTCAAATGTTTCCTGTTGTGACTAGGAACTTAGGAAGAAGAGGAAAAGAATACACATTGACAACTTGTTTGTGACTTGCCCAATCACTTTGACTGCAGAAAGGATTTTTAAAAAACATTCTTATACTATCTTCACTTAGTGACTTATATTATGGATAAACAATTTCCTTTTCCTTATTTCTCCTTATTTCTCATGGGCCATTGTAGATCAGAGGCTCAGGGTAGACCAGGTACAGAGAGAGAGTTGCTGCTGGAATGGGACGTTATATCATGCATAGTGGTAGTCAGAACCTCTGAGTGTGCTTCCAGGATATGTCTGGGGAAAATGTTGTCTAGTGGAGGAGCCACTTGCTAGAGAGCAAGACATGATCTTTTAAACTGGTTTCTTGGAGAATTCCAATCCCAGACCATTTCCAAGGTTAACAATACTTTAATTCATTGGCTATTAGTCTTGGAGAAGTGACTATCTTTGCTATCTAAATAAACCTGTTGCATATAATTCTAGCATGGCATTTTGATATATTTTGGGACTTCTTCTTGGCTTTCTTGGTGATAACTACCTTTTATGTCATGGCTTCATCATGTTTCTGAGTTTCCAGTCTTTATTGATCAAAGAAGATTGATTAAAGCCATCGTTATCATAGGCAAGTACACTCCATCCAAATCACTTTTATCCCACATAGTTTTTTTCAGTTGGCATTGTAACATATATATTTGGTTTTACTCTCATTACTAATTTTTGTAAAAATACCAATGTTTCATTTTTAAAAGAAAATAAACCACATGAATATTATCCTCCCAGTTATATCCCTAATAGTAAGAGTTTTAACCACATATAGTTTTATTACTTCCTTTATTATGTTGATCTTTTATTATGTAGGGAAAAAACCCCTGTTCCTTCAAATGGTTTGTTTCCCAAACATGAAGAATAAAATTGGGACAGTCTGTTCTCACAGTATTTTAGGGTCTAAAGCAATTCAAAATAAATACAAGATTTTTGAAGAAAATAAGACATTTTAGATCAATTACATTTCCTTTAATTTAAGCAAGGGTACAAGTAAGGAGGAAGAGTACACTAATTAAAGCCTTGAAAACCTTTGCAAAACAGCATCAAGTGTACAAAATACTCATCCATTGTGAGGTGAGAGGAAGTATCTTTTTTTTTTTTTAACTTAAAATATTGGACTAAACTCTCTTTTTGAACTGTCCCCTGTGTGTTCCCAGAAAAGCAGTTTCATAATGCCTTCTTACCACCTGCCTGCTGCCTTGCTAAGCAGTTGGGTTGTTGCCATTGTTGAAAAACAATTATTGGGTGATTTTAAAGGCACACGCCTTCAATATGTTGCGAGAGTTGAGCATATTTCTTTTTCACTTAAAGAAAACCTACTCTAAAGTTCCTAAAATTGCTTCTGTGAGGATTTTGGTGTCTAGATATGGCAATATCTTTTAAATGATGCCTTTTAATCAGGTGTTCTTATTAGAAGCACTCATGACTTGACATCCATGGCCTCAGAGCAATAGCTGAACAAGTACGTTGTTACTATTCTTTTGATGAATGAATGCAATAAATAAAGGTAGTTTCAGTATTCGTAAGGGACAACAGTAAAAAAATTAGGAAAAAATGGAAATACATAACTGTTTTTCAAAGGCAAAAAATTAATAGCTCTGGACATACCAGAAATCGAATCAGGAAAACTTTTTCAGTTCCCATAGTGAACCTAGCCCTCTTCTAATTGGCATGTCCTCTGCCAGGCCATTGTTAGTCTTTTGATAGACAGCTCATACTTACATGTCTTTTTTTTGGTAAGATTTTATTTATTACTTTTAGAAAGAGGGGAAGGGAGAGAGGCAGAGAGGGAGAGAGACATCAATGTATGGTTGCGTTTCACCTGCTTCCAGCCACAGACCTGACTGGAGACCTGGTTTGCAACCTGGTCATGTGCCCTGGCTGGGGGATTGAACCTGCGACCTGTGGGTTCGCAGGCTGGCACCTTACCCACAGTGATACCAGCCAGGGTACATGTCTTTAATTCCCACAATTGAAGTGGGTGTAAGTTTCTTCTAGCACATGGAGATGAACAGAACTGAATGCTGTCAGCATCATTTAATTAACTTCTAAAATAGCTTCCTATTGTCAGACATGAGATGAGGACCAGTGACTGTTATTAGGCAGGTTCCACCAAGACCACCAAATTTATCTTAAAAATGTTCCAAGTTCACATGATGATGTAGCTTCAAGGTTTTAAAATAAAAGAACATATCAGCTCTCCAGTAATTCATAAGCTGATTTTTACAAATCTGTCTTTACAATGACTGATAAGGTGCTACCATATTTAAGATCTCTCTGAATTTATATCCATCCCATGTTTCTAAAAATATTCATTCTTTTCTTTCTCCATTAAAGTGATTTGTCCATGGATGATGATCTTTTCAAACAAGGCCCCAGAATGTTAAAAGAATAAAGACCTCTAATTAAAGCCAAAGACATATTCTCTTGATCTTTAGGACACATTTTAGCCATGGGGTAGAACTAAGCTGGTAGCAGTAGCAGGAAATGAGTGATAATCAAAGGCATCCATAATTAACAAGCAGCTTTATCTTCATTTTATCTCAAGCTCCATCACTCTGAGCAACGTTCCAATTTCAGAAGTCCTCGGAGGCCACTCTGGTATAAAAATAATAAAGTGGAGATAAAACACAGTAACTTGACAATGGAAATAACTGGCAAGTAGCTTTTTGATCTATGGCACTTAAGGAGAGGCTGAAATATATACTCCTGAGGCCATCAAGAAATTCCCAATTAGACCATGTTGATGGATGGATGGGTTACGTTAGATGGCATATACGTATACTTTCCCAAAATTTCTAGAGCTTTATTTTTATTTCCTTATTTGGGAGCTGGGATTGGTTACTTCTTCCTTTATCAGGAATTGTAAGTGACTAAGCCCAATACTAGATTTTAACTAACAAAGATGTCTATCATTTGTTTATAAGGTTGATTATGAACAAACTTGCATGATAAGAGGATTTTACTATGAATCATTAACTGAGTGTCCAAAAGATTCTGATACAATGCCTTCTCTCACAATGCAGGAATGAAATGCATTTAAAAAATTTAAAATATCACATGTATTTCAGGCATAAAGAGAAGCAAATCAGTCTGAAATTCCATGAGCAATGAGCCCTGGAATAAGAATATGCTTTTAAAAGACTGCTTAGAGAACAAAGTGTTACAGTATAATGTAACCCTGGTAATTTTTTTCGTTGGAACTTTCCACCCACTACTTCTAAAAGGAAAAAGTACTCTTGAGTCCTGTGCTACCCATTATGCATTTACTCTTTCCTTAATAGTAGCTGGCATATTAACTGTTGAGTAGGATGTTCTGGGACTTCTCAGTATGCCTTTATTATTCCTTTTTTATTCTATGAAGTGGCATTCCTTGTTAGTTATGAAGTGGAAAATGCAGGTATTATGCTTACCATACTTCTCATAAGAAATAAAACTAAAAAGAAATTAAAGTACTTTTTTGTGAGTGCATTTGAAAGACATTTAAAGATTAGCTAGAATAATTCAACTCTCAATTGCTTCATCATATCTAATTGGGATGATTTCTTAACTAATTATTAATATACTAAAACAGTTTAAAGTAATGTGATAAGAGTTGATATAATCTGTTTTGAATTATTAGAAATTTTTTAGAAATGTAAAATATGTCATTGAAAGAGTGCCTAGTGACTAGGCTATATTTACCTTATTTGGTCTACTAATTTGAAGAACCCATTTTTCTTACAACTGAACTATAATAATGCTTGTTGAGTAAAATAATAAGGCATTGAGAACCACACTGGGTATGACTTCATCACTATTACATTTAAGAATACATTTGAGAAAAAGCATGAAAAAATTAACAGTTTGTATTAAAGTAATAACAACCATTGATTTAATCATGGGACCATATTTCCATTAGACTCTTTCTGATCTCATCTCCCAAGCTCTATATAAACCCGGGGAAACTGTTCAATGGGCATTCCAATAAGTCTCCAATTTTCAAAACCTCTTGTTGTGTGAATCCAACACTTGTGACAATCTTGTGTAAACCGTTTGTCATATGACTTGATCTTGTTATGCTAAATGCAGTTTGTGTGTAATCATTTTTATTTTATAATAATTATTTGGTCCATGTATGTAAAAAATTGAAGTTTATTAGGCACAATAGTTACACAAGACTTAAAAGCAAAATTATTGCCCAACTAAGATGTTTAAGAGCCCTTGGAGCTTACTTGTACCAATCCGCCTTGTGGAATAAATACAGTTGAAATACTTATTTTGATTTGAGGTTCATCCAATCTAAATATTCCATGGACCTACTAAATCTAAGTGAGACTCAGTTGATGGAAGTCTTCAATGAGTTGAGAAGGGTGGATACTGGAGTATGAATGGTATATTAGTTCTGTCTTATGAGGCTGGGGTTGGGTAATGGATGGGAGGAGGTAGAAACTAGAGACGGAAAGCTGAGGGCATGTATAGCAATGCTTTGGAGAGGGCCTGAGACTGTGCTCTTCTGAACTGTATGTGTGACACAGAGACACTAAGAAACGGATTTTCTTAAAAATGAGGAAAGGTGTGTCATCTCCTTGGCTAGACCAGACATAATACTTAATACACAGCCTTTCTGGCAGAGAGAAAGTCTCCTTCAAGTATTGCCAGCATGGAGCTGTTGAGTCATTAGGTGTTATAGAGCATGTCTAGGGTGACTACAATAGAAACCATTATGGCTGGGATTGGCAATGCTATCTCATTTTAGGATCTATTAGTTGTTCCATTATATAACCCAATTTACCTCAGACATTTCAACTCCTTTTCAACTAAAGCTTGGTAAAATTTTCCTGGTAGTAAAAACTTCCTTGTGCTTTAGAGTGATTTAGTGCTATGGAAGTTGAGTGGAAATAATTTAGAATGTGGTATAAAGTGTTTGTACTTAAGTACAATATTTCTTAGTGACATTTAATTGATTTATAGCTACACATATTTACTGTGCATGTTAGTTACAGTTTGTTTGTACTCATCAGTGGATTTTAAGATGGTTTCATGTGAGTGTGTGGTGTGTAAGATTTATTTGTGTCAGGATGTTACCCAATGGACCAACATATTATATGGAAATCTGAATCTCAAAGATTATTCTCATGTTCTCTTTAAGATACATACTTTATGGTATCAATAGATCAACTTGTAAGTCAAGCTAGCCTATTAATGTTGTAGCATAAATCCAAATAGTTGGATGATTTATTAGGGCAGTACAGATAACCAACCAAATGATTAAGCCACAAAATTCTACTTTGAGGCATGATTGGATTGTTTTGACCATATATATTAGCTAAACTCATAGGGAAGTTGTTGGAATCTTTGGATAAACCTGTCACTTTAGTTTAGTTTTCTCTATAGATTATTCCTCCCTATAGGCATCTCTTTCCCCATTCAACACAACTTTGGGACACAGACTAGGACAAGGGGAGTGAGATGAGTAGAGAGACTTCAGTAAGTGCTCATTTTCTAGTGCTGACCCTATTCTTGCCCATCCAGCAGCTCTCTCACCTCACCAATCCCAGCCCTGTTCTGGCTCCAAGGCCAACTGGACCTCAGATGCTCTAAGAACTCAGTGTAGCTGTGAGATTCAGCCAAGAGACATTCACTGTGTGTCTGACTGTAATTAGATGTCACATTCATCATAACCAGGATTATATTTTGTTCCTGGCACTCACTTCCTCTGGAACCATCCCACTTTCATACTTAATCTTCACAGTAGCCATGTGAAGTGGCTATTATTATCTTTGATATTCAGATGAAGCTCAGAGGGGTTTTGAAAGTTGCTCTATGTCTCAAAGCTAATAATGGGGAACCCAGGACTTAAGTTTAGCATGAGATCCAGTCATCTCTTATCTCTGGTTCTGATGGCTAGGTTTCTGAGAAAGGACCTTTCTCTATTTCTCTATTACCATACCTACTCATAAGACTGGAGTTATGTCTTCCTTTAGGATACCATTTATTATTTCATTGGGTCTGATCCTCACTTCCTGACAAGTGGTTCCGCTTTCAAACTACCAGCTTTGGTCTCCAATATCACTTACTTTTGATCCAGCAGTTGAGAGTAAATGATTTCACCATTTAATTGATTGTGACCTGAGGAAGTTATCTAACTGCTCCATGTGTTTCACTTTTCTCATATGTAAAGTGAAGATCCTAATAAATCTGTGTTTCAGAGTCTGTTCAAAAGATTCAATGAGGCATAATTTGTAAATTCCTTAGAAAAGCACCTGACCCATGGGCAGCATTCAGTCAATGTCAGCAATTATTATTATGATACCCTCCTAATGTCTGTGATTTGCCTTCTTAAAAAGAAGGGGAGCAGCTTAGACAAGAACCTAGTATAAAGGAACCATGGACATGGACAACAGGTGGGATTGACTTTGGGGGGAATGGGTGGGTGGGTGGGGGGACAGAGGGGAGCAAAAAGGGGATGGATATAATACAACAACAATAAAATTAAAAAAAAAAAGAATAAAAAAAAAAAGAAAAAAAAAAAAAAAAAAAAAAAAAAAAAAAAAAAAAAAAAAAAAAAAAAAAAAAAAAAAAAAAAAAAAAAAACCACATGTAGACTCTGGTGGTAGCTATGGGAACCTCCCATTAGCGGGATCACCCACAGGACCATACTTTTCTGATCATTCATACTTGGCTTTTTTCCTGATCCCTTTAAGCCATTACAATAAGATAGGCTACCTTCACTAGAAATTGGCTGATGTGCTGAAATGCATAGTACAAGAGAATGCTGTGATGGGAAATGGTCAGCCTTTTTGTTTAACTCAGCTATTGAACTCATTAGATGAGGCCCACTCACTTTATGGTGGGCACTCTTTACTCAAAGTCTACTAATTTTACATGTTACTCTTATATAAAAACTTTCACAGGAACATCCAAATATCTCTTGCTAAATATCTGGTTACCATGATCTAGGCAAGATGAAATGTAAAATTAATGATAACACTGGGTCTTCATCGCAAAGACCCAGTGTTATCATTACTTTTACATGTCAACTTGTAAAATTCATGGGAGGTCAAACATGCTTTAATTCTTCACCTGGGACCTTTGTGCCCTCACATTTCTGATATGAGTTAAATATGGGCCAAAATCACTTTTCCCAGTCTTAAGTTACCATGGTTATTAAGAAAGTATCTCCTTTGGGATGACCACGGGGCTTTTCAAATGGAGAGATGGTATACTCATGAAAATCATCTTTGTAGAATATTTTTCAGACAGGGGTTGAGTTCTGTGACTCTTATGAACAGTAGAATCTCTCTCTGTCTCTGTCTTTGTCTCTGTCTTTATCTCTCTCTCTCTTTCACACACACACACACACACACACACACACACGCTCATGATACTTTTGATGTCTGAGCCAAAAGTTATACTTGGAAAACTTTGTCCTGGATGAGAAATGAGTGGAAACTTTGTAACCATGGGTCCCCACTTCACCGTGGACAAATATATAAAGAAAAAATAGGTATTTTTGTTATCAATTCTATGATTAAGGAAATTCAGAAGATTGTGTTATGTTATGTGGAGGATGAACATTTTGCTGCACACGTACAGGCTATTAATAACATAATGAATTATTATGATAGGAGAGAACACTTTGCTGGCTCTGATATGCTTCTGAGATTTTATGGATGATGGAAGGAAGAAAAATATGATGCTTTAATACTCCATTTTGTACATGCAGCACAAATTGTAATTGGGAAGTGGTGCTGTTGTGCTTAATAGAAATGAAATATAGGGACAAATATTATTTTTTATATCAAACAGGTAGTAAAAGTTGTACAGTGACTGGGAAATCTGAGTGTGCAGGGAACTGAACAGACTGAACCTGCTTGTTATCATTTCTAAGCACCTACTCTTTCCCCTTGTGGGACTTGCAGCTATTTTGAAAGAATGTGGATGTGGGAGTCAGAGCTTACTGCAAGTGCAACCTTAAGCTCTGAAATCAAATGTTTTCTGTCATGGCCAACAGAAAGGATAACTTAAATGGGTTGAAACCATATATAGTAGGCCTAGGTGGTGTTGGTGTTGTTTTCCTGCAGGCTCTTGACCCCAGATGCTGGGTCTGCTGCTCACGTTCAGCACCTCCAGCATCTGGAGGTCACAGTCCACAGTCAACACCTTACACATATCTGTCTGAAATGGCAGCTCCAAGTTATTCTGCCTCACATTCATAGGCATATTCCTCCCTCTCAGTAATTCTTCTAGAATTTCTCCTGAAAGCCTCTGAAATCTTCATTTCACAGTTTCCCTTGCTTGCAAGACCTAAACAAGACCCTCATTCTTCTATTATTCTGGACTATCTTCACTTCTACTATAGAATTTATACTACTTTTTATACCAATGGCCACCTCTTCTTTTCTACTTAGCATTGTAGAACTTGACAGTATAAAAATGTTGACAGATTTTACTCCAGGACCTGACTGATTTGAAAAGACTCAGACACCTTACAACATTGGCATCTATGGGACATTTTCTTCTCCTCTTATATCCAACAACAACAACTGAACCCAGGGCTCAGATCCTTTGGGAACTTATGTGATTTAATTCCCATGGAATGTTCTGCAAAAGGGCATCAATGTGTTTCTCTTATAGTAAGTAGTTCATGGTACACACATAGGCCAACTCATATTTGGGAAGTCTGGAAATAGAATATTTTATAATAACACTGAAGCCAAAGTCACTTTTATTTTTCCTCTATGATTGCTTTTTCTTTAATTATTTGGGTTATTTTATTGGATGCTGTGAGTTAATATTCTTTCTTGAGGAGAAGCAGATATATTTGAGATCCTGGGAATCAGAGCTAAGCTTGAGGGGGAAAAAAAGGACAACTGTAGGGGAATAAACATTATTCCCTTTTCTGAGTCTGTATGGACAAAGAAAGGAGGTGGGTTTTCTGACTAATTAAAATGGAATAGACTGAAGTTAGTAGTCACACCAGCCTGGATTGCTTTGGCTCTATTAATTTAGAACATGAAGGTTTAATTTCCAACAGCTAGCACCTGCATCTCTTTGCCATGGGGCTCTTTATGGCTGCAAGAACTCACTTTACCCACAATATGTTAGAAATACTGGGGTGCTGCTCACCCTAGTTTAGCCCTAAACCATTGCTTGTTAAGAGCTGGAGTATTAATGCCTCCACTCCCTAGGATAGATAACTCATGCACATTGGTTCTGAATTGGTTCAGAAGGCACTTAAAACAATTCATCAAGGTGATTTTCATTCTGTCACTGATGGTGAACTTGATGAGTCAGTCAGTTCATATACCCCAGCTTTCTCACCTGTCAAATAATTATATTTCACCTAACTTGTCTTGCAACAGCAACGTAATGTATCTATACTGAAACAAAGTTTAAAACAACCATTCTATAATTTTCTTTTCTATGTGTTGTGGCATTACAATATATGCACTAAAATGAGTACCTGATATTTATGCAAGACAAGCATTTCAGAGGAAAACAGTAGGGCATTTAGTTAAGAGCATTGTTTTAAACAAGTAAAATTCCACTGGACTTTTTGTTCAAATTAATCAATTTTATTTCCCTTAGCGCTATTCTTCCTTCATTGAGTTTCCTGTGTCTGCACTCTTAGTTCACTCTCAGTTTGTGTACCTTCATTTTCTGTCCTTGAGTCCTGGTGGTATTGTATAATCCTCCAGAGTCCCACACTCTCCCCTGCTGCACACTGCCTGCTACTGTACCAGAGGTCTAGTGGGGGACGCATGATTAAAATGAAGCAGAGTGGCAACTTGTTAGCCATTGGGTAGACGGCCTGATATGACCCTGACCTTTATCTCAGGTGGAAAGCTAACTGGGTGCCAGGCTGGAGAGAATACTGGGCCCCATGCTCTTTGGAAATGAGTGCCTGGGGGCAGCCGTGAGGCTTGTTGACTTTTTAAAACTCCTTGGCTTTTCTTCTGCAAGCCCTGGTCTAAAATAGCCCTTTCTGCACAGGCATTTCCACTCAACTCCTCCAGTTACTTTCAGGGACAACATTTAGAGTATGTGCCAATGTGTGCATGTGTCCCTGCTTCACACTATTTCCAGATACAGAATGATATGATGCAGTCCAATAGCCTGGTGTCAAATGGCTCAACTCAACTTTCTTCAAAGTCACTGAGATGTTCCTGGACTTACCCTGTTTTCTACCCACCTTCTGCAGCACAGTAGCTGGGACACTTCGGCTGATGTCCCTTCCTGCTGTGCAACCTCTGCACCCCTGGAAGGAATCTTGGAGAAATCACTGCTCTTCACCCCAATCCTTGACTATCAATTTTACATCAGAACTACACTGAAGCTAATCACTGCAATGCCAGGGCATCCTATTACATGCCCTCTGTGTTGTCTGCCATAGCATTCTTTTACAAACATACCCACTTATTCATTCATGGCCTTCAGGAGATAGCAGACAGGGATTCAGCAATTAACAATGGTGAGAGTAGCCTAAAAAGCTGTGAAAGTGACAGCACCCAACCATCCTAAGTTCTTTTGACACCCTTTCACAAAGTGGTGTTGATTCTCTTCTTACCTAGTCACCAGGAATTAGTATAATTGAACTCAAATGTTTGCAAACTTTGCATCTATTTTGCCTTGCAGATTTTGGTGAGCACACCAAAATTTCTTTTAAAATATATTTGAAGGAGAGAAAGAGGATAAATATAATTGCAATTTGGGTTGTATTGAGAAAGTTCAGGACACTTACCAAGTTTTCCTCTAAAATATATTTGAGTTAGAGCTTATTGATAGCAGATCACAGATGTCTGCATTTCTTAGCGCTTTAAGAACCCCATTTGCTGGGTCTGCTGCCTCATGTTCAGCACCTCCAGCACCTGGAGGTCACAGTCCACAGTCAACACCTTACACACATCTGTCTGAAATGGCAGCTCCAAGTTATTCTGCCTCACATTCACAGGCATATTCCTTCCTTTCAGTAATTCTAGAATTTCTCCTGAAAGCCTCTGAAATGTTTATTTCAGAGTTTTCCACAGACAGAATTGGAAAAGGAAGAGTATGGGACCAAACATTCCCTTCCTGCTGTCACCTTTGGCTACATTCTCTATTTCCTAAATAGCCAGGTAGAACTCTCTTATCTTTAATTAACAGGGAAACCATTTTATAAATCAGTTGGAAAAGGAAGCCATCAACATACATCTGTATTGGAATTACTCATTGAACACATCTTCTTGGTGACAGGGTCATTAATGAGAGAGGATGGGGTGGAAGGTGGGCAGGGTGTGATCTAATAGTTGACTTGTCAGGAAGAAACTCCCAGTAGGCTATTGTACAAAAAATGATGCAGGGCAGAAAAACTACTGAAGTGTGTGATATGGTCGATTGCATTACTCAGGGTGATGCCTTCAACAAATATCTTGGAGTGAGTCAAGCAGAGTGAGAATAATATTTGTTTGATAACCCCCAGGGCTAGTTATTCCACCAAGTGGACTTCTAAGTTAAGTAAGTGTTGCATGTTTTTCCCACTGAGGGTATTGCAGCATTCTGGAGAAAAAAAAGACTGTTGGAGACTTCAGGAGGAGATTGCAAACACAAACTTTGCCATTCGTTTTTAAAGAAAGAAGCACAGACTTAAATCTTGTCTCCACTCAGTCATAGGATTCTTGGAGACTAACATACCCCTATACCCTGTAAACTTACTTCATATTATGTTATAGGCAATAAATATATTGTTTTGGGTATGATAGACAGAAGCTTTTGTGTTAAGAGGAAGCTCATGTTGAAGTTTAAACCTAGTGTGATAACTTTTCCCAACGTTTTATTATAAAAATTTGAAACACATAGGAAATTGAAAGAGTTTTAGTCCACACCTATTTTAGACAGCACCCAGATTATGCCATTGACATTAGACTATACTTGCTTTTCATCTATCTATCTAGCTATCTCTATTTATTAATTCAACCTAGATTTTAGTACACCTTCCCCTATATACTCCAACGTACATATCATTAAGCGTAGTTCAACATTTGTTTACTCATTTTTTAAAATTTAATTTTATTGTTGTATTACATCCATCCCCTTTGTACTCCCCTTTGTCTCCTTCCCCGCCCACCCACTCCCCCACAAGTCAATCCCACTTGTTGTCCTTGTCCATGGTTCTTCCACACTAGGTTCTTGTCTAGACTGCTCCCCTTTTTTGACTCTTCCTCCCCCTACCCCCTGCCCAATGAGGCCTATTCACAGTATTCACATATCTGGTTCTGTTTTGCTTGTTGTTTGTTTTGTTCATTATTGTCCTGTAATGGGTGAGATCATATGGTATTTGTCTTTCACTGACTGGTTTATTTCACTAAGCATAATATTTTCTAGTTCCATCCATGTTGTTGCAAAGATTAGGAGTTCCTTCTTTCTTTCTGCTATATAGAATTCCATTGTGTAAATGTACCAAAGTTTTTTGATCCAATCATCCACTGATGGGCACTTAGGCTGTTTCCAGCACTTGGCTATTGTAAATAACACTGCTATGAACATAGGGGTACATAGGTTTTTATGAATTGGTGTTTCAGGATTCTTTGGGTATAGTCCTAGTAGTGGAATGGCTGGATCAAAAGGCAGTTCCATTTTTAGTTTTTAAAGGAAACTCCATACTGTTTTCCATAGTGGCTGCATCAGCCTGCATTCCCACCAATAGTGCATGAGGGTTCCCTTTTCCCCACGTCCTCGCCAACACTTGTTTGTTGATTTGTTGATGATTGCCATTCTGACAGGTGTGAGGTGGTATCTTATTGTGGTTTTAATTTGCATCTCTCTGATGGCTAATGATATTAAGCATTCTTTCATATGCCTCTGGGTCCTTTGTATATCTTCCTCAGTGAGCTGTCTGTTCAGGTCCTTTGCCCATTTCTTAATTGGGCTGTCTGTCTCCCTGATGTTGAGTCGCATTAGTTCTTTATGTATTTTGGATATCAAACCCTTATCTAAGGTATCATTGGCAAATATGTTTTCCCATACAGTTGGTTTCCTTTGAGTTTTGCTGGTGTTTTCTTTAGCTGAACAGAAACTTTTCAGCTTGATATAGTCCAATCTGTTTATTTGTTCTTTTATTTCCTTTGCCCTTGGCGAAGTATCAGTAAACATATTTCCAAAAGTTTACTGCCTATATTTTTCTCCAGGACCTTTATGGTGGCACTGCTTATGTTTAAATCCTTTATCCACCTTGAGTTGATTCGGGTGTATGGTGTAAGTTGGTGGCCTAGTTTTATCTTTTAGCATGTTGCTGTCCAGTTCTCCCAACACCATTTGTTGAAGAGACTGTTTTTACTCCATTGGATGTTCCTTCCCCCTTTGTCAAATAGTAATTGACCATAGAATCCTGGGTTTATTTCAGGGCTTTCTATTCAGTTCCATTGATCTATATGTCTATTCTTATGCCAGTACCAGACAGTTTTGATGACAGTAGCCATGTAGTATTGTTTAAAGTCCGGTATTGTGATTCCTTCTACCTTGTACTTCTTTCTCAAGATTTCTGTGTCTATTTGTGGGCGTTTTTGGCTCCAAATTTTTGAAGTATTTTTTCCATTTCTGTAGAATCTGTCATTGGTATTTTATTTGGGATTGCATTGACTGTATAGATTGCTTTGGGTAGTATGGACATTTTAATGATGTTAATTCTTCCCATCCATGAACATGGTATATGCTTCCATTTATTTGTATATCTTCCTTAATTTCCTTCTTCAATGTTCTGTAGTTTTCTGAATACAGGTCTTTTACCTCCTTAGTTAAGTTTATTCCTAGGTACTTTATATTTCTTGTTGCTATGGTAAATGGGATTTGTTTTCTTGCTTCTATTTCTGATGTTTCACTATTGGTATACAAAAATGCTTTTGATTTCTGGATATTGAATTTATACCCAGTTATTTTGCTAAATTTGCTTATTAGGTTGAGTAAGTTTTTGGTGGAGCCTATTGGGTTTTGTATGTACACTATCACATCATCTGCAAATAATGACAGTTTGACTTCCTCCTTTCCAACTTGGATACCTTTGATTCCTTTTTCTTCTCTGATGGCTATGGCTAGAACTCCTAAGATGATGTTGAACAGAAGTGGAGAAAGTGGACAGTCTTGTCTTGGTCCTGATCTTAGGGGGAAAGCTTTTAGTCTTTGCCCTTTGAGTATGATGTTGGCTTCAGGTTTCTCATAGATGGCCTTTATGATGTTGAGGTATGCTCCCTCTATTCCCATTTTGCTGACGGTTTTTTTTTTTTTTTTTTTTTTATCATAAATGCTTGTTGTACTTTATGAAATGCTTTTTCAGCATTTATTGATATGATAATATGATTTTTGTCTTTCAATTTGTTGATGTGGTGTATTACATTTATTGATTTACAAATGTTGTACCATCCTTGCATCCTTGGGATGAAACCCACCTGATCATGGTGTATGATCTTTGTAATGTACTGCTGAATCCTGTTAGCCAATATTTTGTTGAGAATCTTAGCATCTATGTTCATCAGAGATATTGGCCTGTAGTTTTCTTTCTTAGTTGTGTCTTGACCTGGTTTTGGGATTAGAATAATATTGGCCTCATAGAAAGAGTTTGGGAGTCTTCCCTCTTCCTGTATTTTTTGGTATAGGTTGAGAAGGATAGGAGCTAGTTCTTCTTTAAATGTTTGGTAAAATTCACCTGTGCAGCCATCCGGTCTGGGGCTCTTGTGCTTTGGGAGATTTTGCATTACTTCTCTAATTTCACTAGTTGTTATTGGCCTATTCAGGCTTTCTGCTTCTTTGGGATTCAGTTTTGGTAGATTATACATTTCCAGAGATTTGTCCATTTCACCCAGTTTATCCTATTTCTTGTCATATAGTTTTTTGTAGTAATTTTTTACAATCTTTTGTATTTCTGAAGTATCAGTTGTGATTTCTCCTCTGTCTGTTCTGATTTTGTTTATTTGGGTCCTCTCTCTCTTTTTCTTGATGAGTCTGGATAAAGGCTTGTCAATTTTGTTTATTTTTCAAAGAATCAGCTCCTGGACTTGTTGATTCTTCGAATTGTAGTTTGAGTCTCTAAGTTATTTAGTTCTGCTCTGATCCTGATGATTTCCTTTCTTCTATTTGCTCTGGGCTTTGTTGTTGCTTCTCTAGTTCTTGAAGCTTTATGGTTAGGTTGTTTTTATAAACTTCTTGTGACCTTTTTAGGTAGTCCTGTATTGCTATGAATTTCCCTCTGAGCACTGCCTTTGCTGTGTCCCATAGGTTTTGGTAATGTTTTCTTATCCATTCAGCTATCCTATGTCTTTTGATTGACACATTTAATCCATTTATATTCAAGGTTATTATTGATTGATACTTATTTATTGCCATTTTCCCACTTTGAACCTGTGTTCCTCTTGGACTCTCTCCGTTTCTTCATTTTTTTTTTTTTTTTTTTTTTTTTTTTTTTTTTTTTTTTTTTTTTTTTTTTTTTTTTTTTTTTTTTTTTTTTTTTTTTTTTTTTTTTTTTTTTTTTTTTTTTTTTTTTTTTTTTTTTTTTTTTTTTTTTTTTTTTTTTTTTTTTTTTTTTTTTTTTTTTTTTTTAAGCAGACTCTTTAGCATTTCTTGCAATGCTGGTTTGGTAGAGATGTATTCTTCCATTCTTCTTTTGTCTAGGAAACTCCTTATTTCTCCTTTAATCTTGAATGAGAGCCTTGCTGGGTAGAGTATTCTTGGTTGCAGGCCTTTGTTTCCAATACTTGGAATATTTCTTGTCATTCCCTTCTGGATTGAATTGTTTCTGTTGAATAATCATTTGATAGCCTTATTGGAGCCCCCTTATATATTATTTGCCATTTCTCTCTTGATGCTTTTAGGATTCTCTCTTTGTCTTTGAAATTTACCATTTTAATTATAATGTGTCTTGGAATTGGTCTGTTTGGGTTGATCTTCATTGGGACTCTCTGTGCTTCCTGAACGTGATTAATATTTTCACTCATCATGTTAGGGAAATTTTCTATCATGACTTTTTTTTAACAGGTTTTCCATTCCTTGTTTGTTTTCTCCTTCTGGTATCCCTATGATATGGATGTTATTGCATTTCATGTTGACTTGCAGCTCTCTTAAAACCTCTTCATTCTTGTTTAGTCTTTTTTCATTCTCTTATACTGTCTTGGAATATTTTTCTACATTGTCTTTCAACTTGCTGACCCAGTCTTCTGCTTCCTCTAGCCTACTGTTGATTCCTTCTACTGTATTCTTCAGTTCAGAAATTATTCTTCATTATCTCCTGGTTCTTACTGATAGTTTCTAAGTCCTTTTTGGTACTGGTGTAGCTCTGAGTAAGTTCTTTGTAACTTCCCTGGAGGTCTTTGCAGTTGTTGCCCTGGAGTTGTTTATAGTTTTCTTTGAGCTGGCTGAGTTCATTGAGCTTCTCTATCATCATTCTTTTGAATTCCATATCTGATAGTTTGTTTGCCTCTCTTTCATTTAGTGATATTTCTGGTGATCCTTTCCTTTTGGTGATGGAATGGTTCTCTCCCCCCCCCCCCCCATTTTGGGTGTCTGTTGTTGCTTGTTTTTGTCTTGGATTGACCTGCTTTGCTTCCCTGCCTTTGTGAAGCACCCTTCTGTGTTAGGAGATACATGGAGTTCAGTTTTGCAGTCTCCTAGATTTTCTCCACTTGTTGCTCTTGGGTTGGCCTTTATGTCATTAACGGGTTGTTTGGTTGTATTTTGGATTGGTTGTGTATGTTGCTCCTTTCCTTCCAGTTGGCTGATTGAGAGACACTCCTTCTATCCTTTCTCATACACTGTTTTTGAGCTGCTCCTAAAACAGAACCACCAGTCCAGGCAAAATAACCAGACCTTCAGAGATATCTTTCTCCTTTAATCCCCCTTTCAACTGTCTATGAATGTAACTATATACCCATACCCTCCAAGGTAACTCCCACTCTTAATCACACACTCAGCTGCAATTGAGCCAGTCTTAATAGGGTTATAGATATATTAAGACTGCTGTATGAGGGGAATAATTGATTAAGTTGACTAAAGTATAGATAATTTTGAAGGATGCCGAGGAGTAGCAAAGATAGCTGGGATATGAGAGAGAAAACCAACTTATCTATTTATAGAAATGAGGAGAGGGAGAATCAGAAAGCTTCAAGTGTGAGTGAACAGTATAAGACTATATATATAGTTGCCGCATCTACCTCACTGTTCACCCTTAATGATCTCTGATTGGCCCTGGTGGAGCCAGGACCTGTGTGCTTTTAGCAAGAAAAAAAAAAAAAAAAGAAAAAAAGAAAGAAAGGAAGAAACAAAGAAAAAAAAGAAATAAGTAAAAAAATAAAGAAAGGGTTTAGGTGTCTGGGGAGGGGAGGAATACTTAGATTGAGGACTAGGAATGCGTGTAGCAGGAGAGTGAGTAGACTTTAAATCAAAAGTAGCAGGAGGGTCTTGGGTGTTTAGGTGGATTGAGATAGGGGAGGAGTAAAAATATATGAGTAGGGATACACTATGGTATAAATAGTATTTACTTAAAATGCACTGATTGTGAGGGTTGGAAGTAACTTTTGAAAAGGATAGGTTAGGGATTAATAGTTTATGTAGCTCTCGGTGTAACTGAGGTGCTTGAGGTTAGCAGCTATCCATTTCCTGATTCTGACTCTTTTTCTTGGTCAGGTCTCTGCAGTCTACAGTCTAGCTGTTTGGTCTTGGAGTGGCAGGGCCTAAGGTTTTCACAGTCAGGGTTGATTCTGAGTGTCAGCCCCCAGATAGGCTGGGCCTCCAGTAGCCTAGCTGGGTTTCCGCACCGCTGGTGTTTTGGGGCCCTCCCTTCTCTCACTGGTTTTGTGTGAAGACCTGCAGAGTGTTTCTGTAGTATCTATGGCTGCTCCTCACCCTCCAGCTCCTGCCTTCAATGAGCACCTGGCTCCAATGAGGGGTGTCTTACAACCTCTCTGGCTCCTGTGATGGCTGGCCCTACCTTTGCAGCTCCCGGAAGAGGTAGCCCCTGTCTGCTAACAGCACCTGGCTCCCCTGAGGGCTAAGGCTAACCCTCCAAGCAGTCCAGTTCTTTGAGGAGGTTTACACCACTGTCTCTGTGATGCATGCCTGGCTCCTCAGAGGATCCGCAGTGCTGTCACCTAACACTACTCCTCCCCCTCCAGCTCCTGGAGGAGGTCTTTGTTGCCTGCAATGGGTGGGCCAGTTGCACCAGCTGCAAGTTCCTGGCTTGCAGTTTCAAGATTTTGTGGGAGCCTGCAGCCAGTGTGGGTGCATGGGCTGGGCCCTCCCCATCGCCGGGGCTCTGAGCCACCCTCTCCCTTATGGTGTAGCAGCAGGACTTCAAGTATTTGTGGGAGCCTGGTGGTGGTGGGGGTGTGCAAGGCTGGTCCCTCCCCATTGCAGGGGCTTTGAGCCACCCTCTCCCCATGGCACAGTGGCAGGACTTCAAGTCTTTGTGGGAGGCTGCATGCTTGTGTGGGTGCACAGGGTTGGGCCTTCCCTCTCCCCGTTGGCACAGTAACACAGTTTTCAGCCCCTTTCCTGCTCCAGATGGTGCACTTCCCCACTCTCTCACTCCTGCTCCCTGGTCTCTCCTCCTCTGCCTCTGGCCCAGTGAGGAGCTTCTTCTCTCTCAGTCTCCTGAGAGAGGTTCTCACACAGTCCCTCCCCTGCAGGAGTTCAATTCCTCACTCCCTCCAGAGTTTGCATTCACTATCCACACATCACTGCTCAGATTTCTAGTCACCAGGGAGCCTGGAGCTGTCTTCAGTTAGAGATGCCCCTCTGGGTAGAGCCACCATGGCCCAGAGCTGACCTGGGCCCACCAGCCAGTTTAGAACCGTCTCACCTGCTCTCCTACAGCCTCTGGGCTATGCTCCCCTGAGTCTAGATGCTTACCACTCCAATTCTTAGGAACCTGAAGACATCTCTTGCTCCCTATCCTATCCTCCAGCTGCTCTGGCACTCAAGAACACCATCAGCACTGCTCTCCACTCTGTCACCATCTTTTCCCCTCTGTCTGTTTACTCATTTTTGATATAAAATTTACATTTGGTGAAATACACAAATTTTAATATATTTTGATATGTGAATACATTTTTATTATATAACCTTTATTAAGGATAGAACATTTCCACTATTACCCCAGAAAGTTCCTTCATGTTTCTTCCAAGTTCATCACAGTCTCTCTTACCCACAAAGGCAATTATTGCTGATGTTTTTTCAAGTAGGATACTTTGGTGGACATTTACCTTTCATCATATAAGACGTGATGCCCAAACTTGAGGAAGATTACAGAGGAGTAAGTGGAGCTACACCAATCTTCTCCCAGGACCAATCTGGAATTACAACTTAATTGGAGAAAAAAATCATCTGGAATAACCAGTCAAACACCAGTTGGAAAGAAGCCTTATAACCATGGACAGAACAGAAGAAGATGCTTCATCACAATGAGACTGGTGGGCATTTCAGAAATGTGAGAGAGCTGGTTGGGCTTCCACTGGAAACAGTAGCTGAAGGGACAGAACGGGGGGCTCTACTTGAGAAGGGTGGGTTCTGGTTCCCCAGCTGGTTTCCCACAGCAACACAGCAGAAAGTAAAACAGTATACAACTGAGAAGAGCAGAAAGTCTTGGGGTTTGCTAGTTTGAGAGTGCTGGAGACAGAGAATTACTAAGGGGACCACAAATAAAAATATGTTGGCACTCACTTACTCAGGGCTTCAGCAGAGGGAGGGCAGAGTGGACTGGAGATGCTTTGGGAGTTTGCTGTAGTGGCCTGAAAAAGAGAAGTGAAGGAGCATCTGTGGGGGATCCCAGGGCTGACTCATTGCCCACACTGCAGGCAGACTGCTGCGCCAAGCAGCTTCTGCCTGAGGGGTCCTCATAGCCTGCCTACTGGAATCAATCTTCCCTGCCTAGTGGTGCCTGAGCCTGGTGGTGGATCATGGATTCAATGGTTTGCACCTGAATCTCTCTGTCTCACCCAATGGAGCCTGGGCCTGCTGGCTGATCACAGATTTGTTGATTTACAACTGAATCTGTCTGTCCTGCCAAGCTGCATCTGAGCTAGAGGCTGATCACAGATTCATTGATTTACAGCTGGGCCAATCTGTCTTGCCTAGTGGCATCTGAGCCTGGAAGATGATCACAGATTCATTGATTTGCAAATAAATCAATCAGTCCTGCCCAGGGGCATTTGAGCCTGGTGGCTGATTGCACATTCATTGGATTACAAGGGAATTAATTAGCCCTGTCTAGTGGTACCTAAGGTGACCACTGATCACAGATTCATTGGATTACAACTGAATCAATCTGTCTAGCCCAGCGGCACCTGATCCTGGTGGTTGATTACAAATGGATAGGATTACAAGTGACTCAATCTGCCATGCCTAGCTACTCCTGAGCCTGGCAAGCTGATCACAGCCTGATTGGATTACAACTGAATTAATTGGCCCTGCCGGGTGGTGGTTAGGTGACCACTGATCACATATTGATTGGTTTACAACAAAGATAGTCTTGCCCAGCTGTGCCTACACCTGATAGCTAAACACAGATCAAACTGAATTAAAAACTGAAGGGCACAAAGATAGTGGATCTCTGGTTGGCTCCAACAGGCTGACTAGGCCTGGACTATAGAATAATCTGATATCACCAGAGGTGAATTCAGGAAGTAAAGATAATGCACCTCTACATGACAGAAGGTCACACCACAAAGATAGGAACTAAAAAAAAAAAAAAAAAAAAAAAAAAAAAAAAAAAAAAAAAAAAAAAAAAAAAAAAAAAAAAAAAAAAAAAAAAAAAAAAAAAAAAAAAAAAAAAAAAAAAAAAAGCCCAATCTAAAAAGCATAAGCAAACAAAAAGAGAAACCTAAAAATGGAGAGAAAAAGAAACAGTCCATCGCTGAAAGGAAAGGAAGAATCCCCATAAACATCACTAAATTAAATAGGGGCAAGCAAACTATCAGATATAGAATTCAAAATAATGATGATAGAGAAACTCAATGAGTTCAGTGAGCTTAAAGAAAACTACAAACAACTCCAGGGGAACTGCAAACAACTCCAGGGGAGCTACAAAAAAACTTATTGAGATCTACACCAGCATTAAAAAGGACATAGAAGCTATCAATAACAGCCAGGAAGAAATGAAGAATACAGTTTCTGAATTGAAGAATACAGTAGAAGGAATCAACAGCAAGCTAGAGGAAGCAGAGGATCAAATCAGTGAGCTGAAAGACAATGTAAAAAATATTCCCAGACAGAGCAACAGAATGAAAAAAGATTGAAAAAGAATCAAGAGGGTTTTTTTGGGGGGGGTTGTTGTTTGTTTTAAAAAAAGATTTTATTGATTATTTTTAGAGAGAAGGGCAGGGAGAGAGGAAGAAAGGGAGAGAAACATCAATGTGTGGTTGCCTTTCACCTGCTTACAGCTAAGGACCTGGCTGGAGACCTGGCTTTCAATCCGGTTATGTGCCCTGGCTGGGAATCAAACCAGAGACCTTTGGATTCCCAGGCCAGCTCCTATTCACTGAGCCAATAGCCAGGGCAAATGAAGAGGTTTTAAGAGAACTGCAGGACAACATGAAATGCAATAATATCTGTATCATAGGGACACCAGAAGGAGAAGAGAAACAAGAGATGGAAAACCTGTTCAAAAAAGTAATGATAGAAAATTTCCCTAATATGATGAGTGAAAATGTTACTCAAGTTCAAGAAGCACAGAGGGTCCTAGTGAAGATGAACCCAAACAGGCCCACTCCAAGACATATCATCATTAAAATGGCAAATTTCAAAGAAAAAGAGAGAATCCAAAAGCATCAAGAGAGAAACAGCAAATAACATACAAGGGGGCTCCAATAAAGTTATCAAATGATTTCTCAACAGAAACAATAAAAGCTAGAATGGAATGGCAAGAAATATTCCAAGTAATGGAAAACAAAAGCCTGTAACCAAGAATACCCTACCCCGCAAGGCTCTCATTCAAAATGGAAGGAAAAATAAGGAGTTTCCCAAACAAAAGCAGGCTAAAAGAATACATCTCCACCAAATCAGCATTGCAAGAGATGCTAACAGTCTGATTTAAAAAGAGGGTGAAACAGAGAAGAACACAGGTACAAAGGGGGAAAATGTCAATGAGGAAGTACCAGACAATAATAACCTTAAACGCAATAACCCTATGTCAAAAGACATAGGGTAGGTGAACGGATAAGAAAACATGGCCCACATATATGCTGCCTACAAGAGACAAACCTCAGAACTAAAGGTTGATACAGACTGAAAATGAAGGAATGAAAAAATATATTTCAAGCAAATGGACACAAAAAGGGCTGAGGTAGCAATACTTATTTCAGACAAAATGGATTTTACAATGAAGGCCTTAAAAAGAGATAAGGAAGGACATTTCATAACACTTAAGGGAACAATACACCAAGAAGATATAACCCTTGTCAATATATATGTACCCAACATAGGAGCACCCAAATATATGAGGAAAACCTCGGAAGACTTCAAGAAGGACATGGACAGCAACACACTAATAGTAGGGGATTTTAATTCTCCATTATCAACAATGGACAGATCTTCCACTCAAAATAAAACACCAAGGATGCTGTGGTATTGAACAACACTCTAGATGAAATGGACTTAACTGATATATACAGAACTTTTCACCCCAAAGAAGAGAAGTACACATTCTTTTCAAATGGAACATTCTCTAAGACAGACCACATAGAAGGTCAAAAGACAAGCCTCCACAAATTCAAGAAAATTGAAATGATACCAAGCATTTTCGCAGATCACAATGGCTTGAAACAAGAAACCAACCTCAAGGAAATAACCCCAAACCTTCTAATTCATGGAGATTGAATAACATCCTATTAAGTCATGAATGGGTTAACAATAAGATAACAGAAAAAGCTGGAAACAAATGAAAATGAATATACAACAGCCCCAAACCTATGAGAAACAGCAAAGGCAGTCCTTTGAGGGAAATTCATAGAAATACAAGCCTACCTAAAAAGGTTAGAAGAAGCTTACACAACCTAATCATAAAGTTGCTAGAACTAGAGAAGCAACAAAAAACAAAGCCCAGAGCAAGTAGAAGAAAGGAAATAATCAAGATCAGAGTAGAATTAAGTGACTTAGAGACTAAAACTACAATCCAAACAATCAATAAATCCAGGAGCTGGTTCTTTGAAAAAATAAACAAAATTGACAAGTCCTTAACCAGGCTTATCCAAAAAAAAAAAAAAAAAAAAAGGCCCAAATAAACAAAATTGGAAATGTCAGAGGAGAAATCATAACTGATACATCAGAAATACAAAGGATTGTAAGAAATTACTACAAACAACTACATGACAAAAAATTTGACAACCTAGGTGATATGGACACATTTCTGGAAACATATAATCTATCAAAACTGAATTCAGAAGAAGAAAGTCTGAATAGACCAATAACAACTAGTGAAATTGAAGCAGTAATCCAAAAACTCCCAATGCAAAAGAGCCTTGGACTGGATGGCTACACAGGTGAATTTTACCAACATTTAGAGAAGAACTAACTTCTTTCCTTCTCAACCTATTCCAAAAAATCCAACAAGAGGGAAGACTCCCAAACTCTTTCTACAAGGCCAATATTATTCTAATCCCAAAACCAGGTCAAGACATAATTAAGAAAGAGAATTATAGGCCAATATCTCTGATGAACATAGTTGCTAAGATTCTCAACAAAATATTGGCCAACTGGATCCAGCAATACATTAAAAAGATCACACACGACGATCAAGTGGGATTCATCCCAGGAATGCAAGGATGGTACAACATTCACAAATCAATAAACGTAATACACCACATAAACAAAGTGAAACATAAAAACCATATGATCATATCAATAGATGCCAAAAAACCATTTGATAAAGTACAGCAACCATTTATGATAAAAATGCTCGGCAAAATGGGAATAGAGAGAGCATACCTCAACGTAATATGAGAAACCTGAAGCCAACATCATACTCAAAGGACAAAGACTAAAAGCTTTCCCCCTAAGATCAGGACTAAGACAAGACTGTCCACTTTCTCCACTTCTGTTCAACATCGTCTTAGAAGTTCTAGCCATAGCCATCAGAGAAGAAAAAGGAATCAAAGGTATCAAATTGGAAAGGAGGAAGTCAAACTGTCATTATTTGCAGATGACATGATAATGTACATACAAAACCCAATAGATTTAATCAAAAACCTACTTGACCTAATAAGCAAGTTTAGGAAAAGAGCTGGATATAAAGTTAATATTCAGAAATCAAAGGCATTTTTGTATAGCAACACTGAAATATCAGAGATAGAAGCTAAAAAACAAATCCCATTTACCATAGCAACAAGAAAAATAAAGTATTTAGGAATAAACTTAACCAAGTTTAAAGAGATAAACCAAGTTTAAGGAGATAAACCAACTTTAAGGAGGTAAAAGACTTGTACTCAGAAAAGTAAAGAACACTGAAGAAGGAAATTAAGGAAGATACAAATAAATGGAAGCATTTACCATGTTTATGAATGGGAAGAATGGACATCATTAAAATGTCCATACTACCCAAAGCAATCTATAGGTTCAATGCAATCCCAATGAAAATACCAATGACATATTTCAGAGATATAGAAAAAATACTTTAAAAATTTATATGGAGTGAAAAATAACCACAAATAGCCAGGACAATCTTGAGAAAGAAGAACAAAACAGGAGGAATCACAATACCAGATATCAAACTATAGTACAAGGCCGCAGTATTCAAAATAGTTTGATACTGGCATAAGAATAGACATATAGATCAATGAAATAAAATAGAGAACCCAGAAATAAATCCAGGACCCTATGGTCAATTAATATTTGACAAAGGGTGAAGGAATATAAAATGGAGTGAAAATAGCCTCTTCAACAAGTGGTGTTGGGAGAACTGGACAGAGACATGCCAAAAAAACCAAAACAAAACAAAAAAAAAAAAACTAGATCACCAACTTCCAAAATATATGAGAATAAACTCAAGATGGATGAAGGACTTAAATATAAGCTGTGCCACCATAAAAGCTGGGGAAAACATAGGAAGTAAAATTTCAGATAACCTAAGTAGAAATATTTTCAGATACTTCTCCAAAAACAAAGGAAATAAAGGAACAAATAAACAAATGGAACTATATCAAACTGAAAAGTTTCTGTTCAGTTAAAGGAAACAACAAAATTAAAAGGGAACCAACTGTATGGGAAAACATATTTGCCAATGATACTCCAGAGAAGGGTTTTATCTCCAAAATATATAAAGAACTTATGTGACTATGTCTAAAAGCATATTCAATATATTATAGAATACCATTCATAAATTACTATATTTACTGCCTATGTTTTAGGAAATAATAGAAAAATAAATTTTGGTAAAGGATGATAAGATCCTCTGTCTTATGGTAACCTAAAGGGAATTTGACATTTGCCCACCATGAATTCTATTTGGATAAGATCCTGAGTGTAATGGAATATAAGTTTATTGTGATTTAAAAAATAAGAGCTGTTAAATAATTATACATTATAAAGTTTTAATTTTTGCTATTCAATATAATAGACTTAAATAGACTTATGTCTTTTAAAAACGTTCCTGTTTTCACAATAGAGTACAAGGTTTGAAGAATAATGCTTTAATAAACTATGAAAACCCTGGCTGGTGGCACAGTGGATAAGGCACCAGCCTGCAAACCCAAAAGTCGCTGGTTCGATTCCCAGTCAGGGCACATAATCAGGTTGCAAGCCAGGTCTCCATATCAAGCCCGATCCATAGCTGGAGGCAGGTGAAAGGCAACCATACATTGACATGCCAACCACAAATAACCCTCTCTGCTCTCCCTACCCCTCTCTCTAAAAATAATAAATAAAATCTTAAAAAAAAAAAAATGAAGGTATCCCCATAGCCTTTGTACGCAGCTGGCATAAAATTTTCCAAATTGTCTGAAAACAGTGTGTTTGACCAGCTAGGAAGTTAGTTAATAAATTTTTATGTGAATCAAAACAGCCTGAACTCAATTGCAGGGATCCCAGGATGTCAGTAAGAAAAGCAGGAACTAACCAAGCTTGAGTGACATGTTAGGGACGTGTGCAAAAGTAGTCCCTGTTCACTGGGTGGTTTTGAGGAAGAAATAATTGTGTTGTGAATGTAGTACCATACACTACCTTTATCAGTGCACCCTACTATTTAATTCTAACACATGAAAGGGAGAATAGGAAATCCTTTTGTGTCCTAAGAGCCCTAGCAAGTTTCACTTAAAAATTAGAGACCCAGGAAAAATCCTTTCTTTTTAGGTTCTCATGATCCTTCAGTAACAGGCATCAACATTTGGAATGCGGATTGTGATGAGTCAAACACCTTCAGTGCCAGTTTCTCAGATTAAGGTTTTTCAGGAAATGGAAGAAGTGAAAGACTGCAAGAATGGAGGCAGGTCATCCAGCAGGTTGGATATTATATGTTGATGTGGATGAAGGATGGATGGCAGTGAGGGTGCTAACTTATAGGCTGAGCTTTTTCTAATTAGGAATAACGAAGTGTGAGCCTCTCCCCTAGTTGGAACTCTATCCTGACCCTGCCATGTCCCCACTCACTCATTAACTGTGCTACATAATACCTCTGGTGCTGTGTAAAGCCCAGGTCAGGCTAATGTTCACAGCAGCAAATAATTATCCAAATTAATTAACTTATTTTCTTTTTGTGTAAACATGCATGTTTGAAGCTAATTGTTTATATAATTAAAGACTTTAGCCTTAATCAGGGTTATTATATAAGAAATCCACACATATTTAAGATATATCAACTGCTCTTATTGCTATGTACTTAAAGCCAAGACTGAACTGTATAAGAAATAAAAAATAACTCAAGTGATAAAACTCATAAAAATAAGCACAGTAAAGTAACTTCATACCTATTTACAAAGAGTTTAGGGAACCAACTGTATGGGAAAACATAATTGCCAATGATACCTCAGACAAGGGTCTGATCTCCAAAATATATAAAGAACTAATGCGACTCAACACCAGGGAGACAGACAGCCCAATTAAAAAATGGGCAAAGGACCTGAGCAGACAACTCACTGAGGAAGATATACAAAGGACCCAGAGGCATATGAAAGAATGCTCAACATCACTAGTCATCAGAGAGATGCAAATTAAAACTGCATTAAGATACCACCTCACACCTGTCAGAATGGCAATCATCAGCAAATCAACAAACAACAAGTGTTGGCGAGGATGCGGGGCAAAGGGAACCCTCATACACTGTTGGTGGGTATGCAGGCTGGTACAGCCACTGTGGAAAACAGAATGGGGTTTCCTTAAAAAACTAAAAATGGAACTGCCTTTTGATCCAGCAATTCCACTACTTGGACTATACCCAAAGAATCCTGAAACACCAATTCATAAGAACCTATGCACACCTATGTTCATAGCGGCACTATTTACAATAGCCAAGTGTTGGAAACAGCCTAAGTGCCCATCAGTGGATGATTGGATCAAAAAACTT
>PVIW01010079.1:0-46985 GCA_004026585.1 Noctilio leporinus
CCCCAACCCCTTTCCCCCTGACCACTGAAGGCCTATTCCTTGTATTCATATACTTGGTTCTGTTTTGCTTGTTGTTAGTTTTGCTCATTATTGTCCCCTAATGGGTGAGATCATATGATATTTGTCCTTCACTGACTGGCTTATTTCACTAAGCATAATACTCTCCAGTTCCATCCATGTTGTTGATCTCCAGAAGTAGTTTCTTGATGGAACTAATGTTAACTTGAGAGCCAGATATCTGAGACAAGAGTCCAGAGGAGCCAGGTTCTTAAAATAGCTTTACTATATCAATATGTTCAAGAGCATCAAATGTGGGATATGAAGAAGGGAAGACAAAGAATGTGAGGAGAATCAGCAGTAAATTTGGCGATAGAAGGCCATTAGCTACTTGAAGGCAGAAAATTGGCCTAATACTGCTTGTGCCAGAGCACTCAGCTCTCCTTACATCATCCATGCATTGATTTGAAAGGTATTTACTAAGGAACTTTTTATGTTCTAGGCTTAGGAGATACAACAAAGAACAAGAAAGGCTATATTCCTGCTACTAGAACATGAATAGTATAGCCAAAGAGAAGACAAATTTACCTCTCTAAATAAATAGGACATTACAACACAACATGAAAAATGTTGTAATAAGGGAAGTTTAGAGCAATGTGAGGAGTCTTCTGTGAAAGAGGTATGTACATGTTTGGTAGTAGGAAGTTAGGAAGGGTATCCTGGAAAACGTTTTTCTCATTTGGGACCAATGTCCAACATGTATTAGTGAGAGCAGGTAATACCAGTTGTTGTAACAAACAAGCTCTAATTTTAGAAAATATTATGACTTGAATTGTGTTCCCCAAAAAAAGAGGATTAAGTCTTAACTCCTAATACTTGTGAATGTGACCTTATTTGGGAATAGATTTCTTGCCAATAATAATGAAGTTAAGAGGAAGTCATAGTGGATTAAAGTGTATTCTAATTCATGATTATCTTTGTGGAAAGATAGAAATTTGAACACAAAAATAGACACATGAGAAGAACACCATGTGATGACAGAGACAGAGATTAGAGTGATGCATCTACAAGCCAAGGAATGTCAAAGATTGACAACTACCCCCAGAAGCTAGGAAGATGCAAAGAAAGATCCTACCCTTGAGCCTTTATAAACACCATGCCCCAGGGCAGCTTCCAAACAAGTGAGACAGTAAATTTCTGCTGTTTTAAGCCAATTCAATTTGTGATGCCTTGTTACAGCTGCCTTAGCAACCTAATACAGAGGCCTAGCACACTAGAAGTAATTTTTTTTTAAATTTTATTGTTGTTGTATTACATCCATCCTCTTTTTGCTCCCCTCTGTCCTCTTCCCCACCTACCCATTCCCCCCAAAATCAATCCCACCTGTTGTCCATGTTCATGGTTCCTTTATACTAAGTTCTTGTCTAAACTGCTCCCCTTCCTAGCCTCTGCCTCCCGCTCCCCCCTACCCCCTTCCCCCTGACCACTGAAGGCCTATTCACTGTATTCATATATTTGGTTCTGTTTTGCTTGTTGTTAGTTTTGTTCATTATTGTCCTGTAATGGGTTTCCTTAAAAAACTAAAAATGGAACTGCCTTTTTTTTTTTTTTTTTAATATTTTATTTCATTATTTTTAGAAAGAGGGGAAGGGAGAGAGGCAGACAGGGAGAGAATCAATGTATGGTTGCGTTTCACCTGCCTCCAGCCACAGACCTGACTGGACACCTGGTTTGCAACCTGGTTATGTGCCCTGGCTGGGGAATCGAACCTGCAACCTTTGGGTTCGCAGGCCAGCGCCTTAACCACTGTGCTACCAGCCAGGGCTGGAACTGCCTTTTTATCCAGCAATTCCACTACTAGGACTATACTCAAAGAATCCTGAAACACCAATTCATAAGAACCTATGTACACCTATGTTCATAGCAGCACTATTTACAATAGCCAAGTGCTGGAAACAGCCTAAGTGCTCATCAGTGGATGAGTGGACCAAAAACTTTGGTACATTTACACAATGGAATACTATACAGCAGAAAGAAAGAAGGAACTCATACCCTTTGCAACAACATGGATGGAACTGGAGAGTATTATGCTTAGTGAAATAAGCCTGTCAGTGAAGGACAAATAGAAGTATTCTTGTTTGCCTTCAAATATAGGTCATTGAAAAGGTTGGAGGTGAGTATAGCTCTGCTCTGCAAATTCATCCAGGTTCCTTCCATCTTGTAGCTCTACCTTACTTAGGGCCTCCAAAGACCTGCAATGGGTTAACCAGTGATGGGAGAGAGACCATGCAGACTCTCAAGAGGTTGGGGATCAAGCCACATTGCTTGTAAATACATTCCATGTGCCCCCAACTACAAAGAAGGTGGAATATTATCTCTGTATAGATAAAAGAAAAAAATATTTTTTGTGAGAATATTGCATTGCATTTATTGCAGCTGCCTCAAAACTCAGAAGCTCTTTATTAAACTGGAAGAAATAGAGTTCCTTTGAGGCCTCCTTCGATGCTTCTGGTTCTATTGCTCTGGGGTGTGATAAGGATAACTATTTTCATTATTCATATTAAGTAAAATGTACTGAAATTCAACACTCATGTGTGCAGACTGCAGTATGTAAACAATTTCAGTCAGCCCTCTGGCCCTATCCACTCTCTGGCTGCAGGCAAGTTCTTCCTGCATTAATTAAATAAAGTTTAATTGAGTAAACTTTATTTGGGTTAAGAGAAATCACACTTTCAGAGGTCTTTGCTGGCTTTTGTTTGAAGGTGAGAAACTGCATTGCTCTCTGGTGCCTTTCTTGATAGAGCCAGCAAAATTGCTGTGCTCAGTTGCAAGTTGCTGAGGCCTTTGGAGAATGTTCTCTGGGACAGAAACCAGGCTCCAACCCTTTTGGGACCTGAATGACAGCTGAACACTGCTGGCTCTGGGCCTGGCTGGAAATAGGAGCAAGACAGGCAGATCTGTGTGCATTTTTCCTCCATTATCACTCTATTGTATTTAGAGCCCTAGACAGAAGATGAGAGTGCTTGCATTTAATCTGGGGCTAGATGGCTCAACCAATCCCATCCTAGTACCTGCCTCCCAGGGTCATTTCCATTTCCATTTTATTTTTGACAAGAATACTAATCATTAGATGTGAGTGGCATTATTAAAATCCGTTGCTAGGCTAGCACTCCCCACCCCTACCCTACAACATTCAGTCTCAAACATTGGTCTTTCCCAAAAAGGAGGGGTGATGTGGGGGGAGCTAATCAGCTCCTCAGGTATAATTATCTCTGCCCTTTTCAAATACTTGAATACAAACATGCACATGCACACACTCACAAAGCACTCACACAGACATGCATCAACTTATGTGCCTATCAGAAGTGCCTACATGGATGAGGGTTCTCACTCACCCACTGCACCCTGCACACAGGCAGAGTGTATGCCTCCTGCAGCTGTTCCTCTTTTGTCTTTTTCTGGATACATTGGGGTTCAGTTTTAACCACAGAGAAAGAATGTGTAAAATACCACACTACCTCCAAACCTCTAGGAAATGACCTATGCATGGATAAATTACACGGCCATTGAAGCTTAAAAGGGCTCTGAATTCCTTCTACCAATGAGAGAACAGACTGAACCTGCTAACTCAAAAGATGGAAAGAAAGGAATCCAGCAAGAACAAGCAGAGATCATGTTAGCACAATGTCTGGACATTGCTTTTATAATTGTGTATACTTTATAGTAAAGCATGGGTGACACCATAGCTGCTAACTTGGCCACCACCAGTTCATCATATGATAGTTTCTCATATGTGCCACATTATATATGTGCAAGGTTTTGGAGCCACAAACATTCCTCCAAGAATCTTGTCCTAAAATACTTGTGTACACAGTTTTATCAGTGGATTCGGGATGAAGAAGAGGTGATCTCACCTGTGACCCACAAAACTGAGCCATGTATCTGCATTAAGTAAAGGAAGGTAGAAAACATTAAGAGTGTAATGTGTAGCCCATACCTAGAAACACAACCCATTTCCAGTAACCATCAAATGAAAGTTGAATAGGGAGAGAGATAGAAGGCTGAGCCAGTAAGTAAAAAAACTAGAGGAATTTAGATTTGGTTTCAAATGACGTAACTGTCTCAGAGTCATAAGTGTAGAAGATAGCAAACCTATTCCATTGATCAAAAGCAGGAGAGAAGGGTGGACAATCAGTGCACACAGATAAACTTATGAGAAAAGCAGTGCAGATTCTTGCCATCCAATAGAAGGTGGCATTGGTGATATCTTGGCTCAGGGAAGGTAGGACCTTGTCATCAGTGGTCTTAAACCCAGCCTCTTTGGCATGACAATTTAAAAGAAATAGTATTCATGACCCCCTAAAGTTAAAATGGCATTTTTTTTTTCTCCTCATTCTAATATTTTTGTTCAGGTCAAATCAGACTCAAATGAACAGTGGGAAAATCTGAAAGATGAGTGGGAGAGGGGGAATCCACAAAAGCTTGGACAGGGAACTAAGAAATTCAATATATATTTATTAAACAGGTATTGATCAAGTATTTATATGTGTTGACATTGTTGTAGGTACTTGGAGACATCAGTGAACAAAACCAGGTTCTGGCTCTCATTGAGCTTTTATTTTAGCAGTTAAAGCCGAGTGAAAGAGACATGATGAGTAAAAAAATTATCTAGAACACAGTAAAGAGCGGAGTAGATTTGGATCAGGGCAGAAGGGGCAGTCTAGCTGCAGAATCAAACGAGGTGGTGAAGTCACATCATTGGGAAGGTGACATCTGAACAAAGACTTGATGAAAGTGAAGGTGTGAGCCAGGCTAATATATGGGGTAAGAGTGTTCTAGAAAGAGGAACTAACTTATGCAAAGGCTTAAAGCAGGGAGATGGCTGCATGTTTCAGAGAACACAAAGGCCAGTGCAGCTACAACAGAGTGGGCAAATGAGAGTCATAGGAGATGAAGTCAAGAAGCAACAGGATCTAGATTAGTGGGCATGCACCCAAGGCAAAGACTTATCCCTTATTCTTAATCGAATGGAGGTATTACAGGTTGTTAGCAAGAATGTGATGCCTGTAACTTAAATTTTAGAAAATAATTACTTATTCTGGCTTTAATGTTGAGAATAAATTATGGAGAAATAGAAATAGAGTCAAGGAAACCAATTTGGAGGGTACTAGATGATGGTGATTGGACCAAGGTTGTGGCAGAAAAGATAGAATTGGTCAGCTTCTGGATGTACTCTAAAATAGAGCCAATATAATTTATGACAGGTTAAATGTGGGATGTGAGACAAAAAGCAGAGTCAAGGATAAGGTGTGCTTTGAGCTGTTAGGACCAGGGTATCTCTACCTGGGATGGGAAATGTGGCAGATGGAATTAATTCAGATGGACAAAAGGAATTCTACTTCAGTCACAATGAACTGGAGGTGCCCTGTAGACATCTTAAGTAGATATAAGAGTTTGGAGTTTGGGGAGAAGATTTAGTTTAAGAGTATTAACAAGGCAATGGATATGTCACAACATATGGATGATATTTAAAGCCACAGGTTGGGATCATCAATGGAAAAGGAATCAGTTAAGATAAGGATGAAGGACTAGATCTGAGGATTCTGAATGACAGGGTCATTAACAAAAGGAGAAACCAGCAAAGATGAATGAGAAGAAAAAGCAAGTATATGTGGTGTCCTAGAAGTCATATCCAGAAAGTGTTTCAAGGACAAGGTAGTACTCAGTTAATGTAAGTGTTGCTGGTGGGTCAGGTAGGATGAGAACTGAGAATTGAGTTTTGGCTTTAGCAACATGGAGGTCCCAATGTCTTTGATAAGAGCAGTGGATATTTGTGGCTAAACCCTAATTAGAATGAGATCAGAGAATGTTGGAAAAGATGAATTAGTGGCAGTGCATGAGATCTTCAAAGAGCTTTGTTTCAAATGGGAAATGAGGGGATGTTGCAGAAGCTGGAGAGGAAAAAGGATCATCAGCTAATTTAAAACAGGAAACAATGGCGTACTTGTTGAATGATGGGAAAGATTCAATGGAAAGCATCCACTTGAAGGTGTAGGAGAGAGAAGGCAGAATCACTGCATAAAGTCCTTCTAAATGACAACCCTGAGTACTTGGCATAGGGGAATAGATGGAATGTGGTGTCCATCTCTATAAGAAGAAAGAAGGTAGAGATGAGAGCACAGGAGAGGATGAATCAGTAAAGGTAGCAGGAACTTAACTGGTTGTTTAAATTTTTCCAAGTAATTTGGAAGCTAGGAGAGAAGATAGGGGTGGAATATTAGGGGTTTGATGACAGAAAAGCTGTGACATTGCCATTTAGAAGAGATTGGCATAGAAACACACAATATGATTGCCAGGCAGCATTGATTGCTACAATGGTTCATGGCCCTGTATTTATTTTATTTATTTTAATTAAATTAATTAATTTATTTTCATGGCCCTGAATTTAAAGATAGACTTGCCATCATGGCAGGCATTTTTATCTGCAGGCATGCTCATAATACAGAGGCTGGCATGGAATAGGCAGAGTTATATTTAACCAAGGTTGTGGTTTGTCGAGTTAGAAGGTTAATATAATGCTAATAGTGATTGACCAAGATATTTGAGCTGAGTAAGGAGATATGTGAGGAGGAGGGTGAAAAAAATGAAAAATTATTTTGGGGAGTAGGTGGGTGGGGAAGGGGAAAGAGAGAAAGAAAAAAGGGATGGATGTAATAAAACAACAATAAAATTAAATTTTAAAAAAAGTGAAAAATTTTGCTTCTGACCAAGATGTATAAAGGAACCAAATTTACCCTCCTATATTTAAACAACTAAAAAGCTGAACATTTCCTTTTAAATATAAATATTTGAATATACATGAATATATATTCTAAAACAATAATATCTAAACATTTAAAAGTCGGCATCACTGACAAAAAACCCTAAGAAAAGGAAAACAAGTTAATTACCTAGTTTTCTGTCAGGTTGCAGGAAGGGAGACTGTCAGCAGTACACAGAAACCTTCCTGAATTGAGGAGAAGGAGCCAGGAATCTGGGAAAGTTGCAGGAAAGTAGGGTAGTGTTGCCAGGGGCTGGGAGCAAGGGGAAAGATGAGGAGATAGTGGCTAAAGGGAATAAACTTCCAGTTACAAGTTGAGTAAGTTCTGAGGATCTAATGTATAGCATGATAAGTATAGCTAATGATATTGTATATATAGTTGAAAGTTGCTAAGAGTATGAGTCTTCAATATTTTCACCACAAAAAAGGAATGGTAATCACGTGATGAAATGACAGTGTTAGCTAATACTACCTATGGTAGTCATCATTTGAAATATTTAAGTATATCAAACCAAATATTGTAATCTTAAAGTTAAACAATGTTAAATGTCAATTATATCTCAAGAAAGCTGGGGCCATGGAAAGAACTGAAAAGTCAGATTGTGGAAAGGATCATGTATGAGCACATTGAAAGTATTAATAATTAATAGTTAGAGTGACAGCCAGGATCTTTAATTATCTAAATAGCTCCATCCATCATCACAGCTGTTATCCATGAATGATTATTTCCATTTCAATTTTTAAACTTTAATTCCTATTAAATAAATCTTAAGAACCACTCCCTGATAGCCTAATAGCCACATGCAGCTGTAATACTGCACAATGCAGATACGGAATGTTTTTATCATGACAGAAAAGTTCTTTTAAACAGTGCTGACCTAATATGAGGGGAAGTGACCTGGGGAGGATAGTAAGACAGCAGCAATTGAGTGAACCAGATTTTGAAACAGTGTCAGCAAAGGGCTTGGGCTTAAATGTCAACAGAATCTCCCCTTTCCTACCTGATCCATGAAGCAGAAAGAAACAAAGATGGAAGTCAGGTGTGGTCAATTCAAAAGTAGCTCTCTTCTTGAATATGCTGGTGGAATTATTACAGTCTGAATTTTTCATTTATTTTGAGCTTGAGCTGCCTTAGAATGTGTCAATTTAATGGAATATTTCTTGGGCTTCATATCTTTAAACATTTCAATTGCTATGCATTTCTGGTGTACTCTGGAACCAGCGCTGCAGGAGTGAGCATCAAACAATTCTGGATTTTTTGGAGGGGCTTAGACAATCCTCGAGCTGCAGCATGATGACATAGAACCCATACATGGAGTGACATCTCAGGATAGTTTATGTACAAAAGCATTGTGAAAAGAGGTGGCATAAAGGGATCAAGGATGGAAAGTTAAACTGAACTATTTAACTTAAGCATTAATTTATTTCAATGGCAGAAGGCAGGGTGTCACAGAGATGAATTCAAAATTATTTTGTACAGAAAGAATAGGTAATTGTTGCTGTCAGAGACAGGAACTCACTATGGAGTCTTCCTCTTCTAGGTTAAAACTAGTGGAGGGACTGGGCTAGAATACCACCTAGGCTCCACTGACACACTTATTTTTTAATCTGTGGCCCACTCCCAAATCAGCTGTGTCAAGTAGGCATTGGACTAAGTAATGCTTCAAGTTCCCCAGACAGAGCCTTTAAAAGAGAAAGGGAGAGCTGTGCCTCATCCCCACAGTTGGTAGCCACTTTAGTTCTGTCAATGACACAACCTGGGAAAGTAGAAGTGGTCCTGGGTCCAGGGATCCAGAGATATAACCTGGTAAGAAGTAACCAATGAGGACTGGTACCCTGGGCTTAGCAGAGTTAGGAGGGAATTGGGGAGCAGGATAGGATGTTCAACCCCAGGAAATGGATGTGCCTGCCACTTCCTGGGCACTAAGACCAGCATCAAGACTGACTTTACTCAGCCAATAAGCTTCTGGCATATCTTCTCACATGCTGGGCACACGGAGGCCTCAGTACCTATGGAGGGCCAGTAAGGGTAGGAAAGCATCAGATGGCAGTTCAGCAGTTATAATAGGGTCATGGAGACAAACTACCCATCCTGGTAGAGAGGAGGGCTAGACAAACTGTAGAAAGAGGACAACAACATGAATGAAAACATGAAATCTGGAGCAGAGAAGAAAATAGCTGAGTTAGTTGAGGGTGTTGGTAAGGGACCAGGGTACTGCTGACCCTCATGTAGCTCCATGGATCATTTAGGGATGTTGATTTCCAGAGAGAAAGGCAATGGCATCTACAGAAACAAAGACAATAAAGGCTTGTTCACAATAGCCAAGATATGGAAATAATCTCAGTGTCTTCTCAGAGAAGATGTGGTAAATATACACAGTGAAATATTATTCAGGCATAAAAAAGGAAACCCTGCCATTTGTGACAATATGGATGAAGTTGGAGGAATTACATTAAATGAAATAGGGCAGGCAGAGAAAGGCAAATATTGCATGAGCTCATTCATAGGTGAAATCTATTAAGAACAAAAAAAAGTCAGTTTTATATAAACAGAGTAGAAAGGTGGTCACCGGGAGCTGGCTGGTGGGGGAAACAGGGTGATATTGGTCAAAGGGTACAACTTTCAGTGATAAGTTCTGGGGATCCAATATACAGTGTAGTAATAATACTTAAAACACTATTTGTACTTGAAAGTTACTAAAAGTACAAATTTGCTAAGAGGAAAATTGGGTTTCTGCTATGGAAAAATAAAAGTACTAATGGATTATTGATTATTAACTTGATTGTGGCAATCATTTCAGAGTATATGTATATCAAATTATCATATTGTACACTTTAAGTATATGCAATTTTACTTGTCAATTATAACTCAATTAAACTGAAGGAGAAAAAAGGACTTTGCTCAAAACTGTCTTACTTTCTTGCTAGGCTGCTGTGCACCTATTATCTTTCCAAGGATTACACCTGGCCTTCGTAAATTCTCTTTCCCATGTTGGGTACTTCCACATACTTATCTCAACACTGATAAGGATGAGGAATAAAGTAGGTAAACATAACTCTATTCAGCCGTCCAGAGCGGTAGAGGATGCTCAAAGTGCATGTGCGTGCAGTACCTGGAACTCCCAGGAGAGGATCTAGGTGTCAGGTGAATCAGAAGATGAGGTTCTTTGTTTTCAAAAAAACAAGCAACTAGCCCTGGCTGGTAGCACAGAGGATAAGGCGCCGGCCTTCGAAGGTCGCAGGTTCTATTCCCCAGCCAGGGCACATAACCAGGTTGCAAACCAGGTCTCCAGTCAGGTCTGTGGCTGGAGGCAGGTGAAACACAACCATACATTGATGTCTCTCACCCTCTCTGCCTCTCTCCCTTCCCCTCTTTCTAAAAAAAATGATGAAATAAAATCTTAAAACAAAAAACAAGCAACTACCTGAGAATCAGAGGCTCACCCATCAGCTGTGGCAGGGGACAGGGAAGCTTTCCTACCTTAGCTGGAGTCAGCAGACAGCTGCCCCACTCCCCCTAGACCTGTAGCTGAAGAAAGCAGAACACCTGAAACTTATCTCCCCTAAGGTAGACCTAGAAGCTCTTCACACACCAAGCTTCTTCACCACGCCTGAAATAGAGTTGCCAGAAACCTTACACAACTCAAGGTCCATGTTGGAGGAGCAGGGATCAGCTCTTGACTGGAGCTCTACAAACTTCCCTGAAAGGGGAAGAGCGAGGATGGAACAGGGCCAGTCCTCAATAAATAAAGAAACAGCAGCCTCTGCTGCCCTCCCCTGTCCATGCTGCTTCATTGCAGCTAGTTCAGAGGGGAGCTATAAGAGCATCCTGCGTGAAACTGATTTATCTTCCACCTGCTCTTATACATGTCACTTTATTGGCATAAATTACCTAAATGACAATGCTTTACATTAAGCAAACTTCAATGCTACTTTCTAGAAACTGAGACCTCATGGACCAATGAGAGTAAAAGACAGGCTTACCTTTGACCTGGGGCAGGACTGACTGGTCAGGTCCAGGGACCATAGCAACAGTGTTGGCTAACCATGCTCTATGAAGGTTTTGCTGATATGGTGACAAGTCTCAGGACACAATGTCTGGTTCTCAGTGCATGCAACTCTATATGGTAGAAATCCATGTCACATAGTAAGGACATTTGTTAGCACTGTTCTGAACATAGCTCTTCTCTGAGGCCTTCTAGCTCTTTATGTTGGGTCGCCGGGCCAATCATCAAGGATGCTAAAAAATTAAAATTTCATAGCTTTTTACTCTCTCTTACAGCAAGATGACAGGACCTTATAGCTTTGTGAGATTTCGTCAGAGATGGCTGCATCACCTATCCCCACCTAACTACTGGATAGCTTATACAAGACACCATTGGCACTGAGCTATAACCTTGGTGCCTGTGTGTAAAAATCAACCAGTCAAATGGCTGCTTGTGTCAAAACCAAGGTTCATTGTGTCCTCAAAGATGTATTGCAGTCCCACTATATTCAGAGCTCACTTCTTGCTCTAGGAATAAGAGAGTATTCAAAACAAAGACCAATCTCAGTTCAAGGGAGATTTTATTTACCTTTCACCAGCGATTCATATGGCATCTTATTGTGGAAACCCAGAGGTCTTTCACAACCTGGAAGTTATATGGTTTAACAATAGCCCCATAGAAGATGATCCCATGTCCGAAGAGCTAGCTAGGAGAAATGTAGAAAAGGCACTGTTTCCCTCTTTATGTGTGTTCTCTCTGTGCTTCCCTGTTCCTCCCAGGTGGATAAACAATACAATCCAGTTGAAAGAAGGGATTAGAATAAAATTGGAAAGGCCAGGGGAGAATGATGCAATGTGACTCCTGTGGTGACACTGTAGGTGAGAGGGCAGACAGTAAAATAAGTGATATTTCTTAAGTATACAGACAATACAAATTAAACTAATGCATTTACCAGCTAAGTGCCAAACGGGGCCATGGTAATCTAGAAAGCTCATCAGATTTTCAAAGTGCACCAGTACCATGTGCACATAAGGGGATTATACTTTCTCTTCTCAGTGTGTCATCTTAAACTATTAGGGGTGAAGCTCTGGCTGTTTAGTCTTCTAGAAGGGACATTATCAACCTGCTGACTGCCCACCTCTGGAAAATAATGGAGGGAGGCAAATTAATGCCAGGACCTCAGCACATGCTCTGAGAGTAAACAGAACAAATAATAGGCTACTCACACTTTTGCACTATTGTTGGTAAATGTGTACAGCTCATTGGTTTTTCTTGAATCACCCAAAGTGCTACTCAGGTCACAGTTTTTTTTTGTTTTTTGGGTGTTTGCGTTTTTTTTTTTTTTTTTTTTTTTTTTTTTTTTTTTTTTTTTTTTTTTTTTTTTTTTTTTTTTTTTTTTTTTTTTTTTTTTTTTTGCTTTTTATCTATTAGTGGTTACAAAATATATGTTCTCACTATTTGCTTTTTGCTTTCAGAATATTTCACAATCTTCCCCTGAAACAATATTTCTCAGGCTTGCCACCTGCTGTGGGGTACTTTCCTAACTGAAACTTAATTGATACAACATATGACTATAGTACAGATATTTTGGACTTAAAAAGGGTCTCTTCTCCTCATTATCTAAATTCCATAGAAGCCACTAGCACCTAGACCATGTTAGCATTTAAACCTCTCATTGTTCTTTACAATGATGGTCCATAATTTCATACTCAGCCATGTCCCTATCCCAGAAATTCAGTTTTCACCACCAGCTTTGTGACCTTAGGCAGGTGTTATAGATTCAATGTATCCTCTCAAAAAAGATATGCTGAAATCCCAATCTATGGTACTTCAGAATGTGACCTTATTTGAAGTTAGGGTGATTGCTGATGTAATCAGTTAAGATGTGATCATACTGGAGTAAGATGAACCCCTGACTCAATATAACTAGTGTCTTCATTATAAGAATATTGTCATGTGAAGACAGAGACACTGAGAGAATAGCACATGAAGATGGAGGCAGAGATTGGAGTTATGTATCTAAACCAAGGAAAAATGAATATTGATGGCTACCACTAGAAGGTGAATAAGGCAGGAAGGGTTCTCCCTTGAAGGTTTCAGAGAAAGTGTAACCCTGCCAACACCTGGATTTTGGACTTCTGACCTCCAAAACTGTGATATGGTACATTTCTGCTTTTGTATGCCACCCAGTGTGTGGTACTTTGTTGGGGCCATTTTACGAAGCTGTTTTAGCAAGATACTCACCTCTCTGATCTGGATTTTCTTCTCACTATTAAGACTCTGTGCACTTATTGGGGTTGAAAGGAGCTGTAATATGAAGCAACACACACATTTGAGGCAATTTCATAATTCCAAAAGAAAGTAGGAAAGGACCTTTCCTGCTGCTCAGAAGCTGCACAAGGATGAGATCGCTGCTGAGAGGAATGGGGAGAGGGCTCAGGGAACTGCTGCCAAGCATGAGGCAAGGGACGAAATGTCACTGAGGGAGAGGAAAAGGCAACACAAGAGAAAGAGGAGTCATGCCCATTGTATGTTGTGAAGGTCTTGGTTCTAGAGAGACCCAGTCCAATCCTAAACCTTAGGAGAAGTTGTTTGCTATGCATGAAGCCCCCTCCCCACCCACCCAAAGAAAGAGGCCCACCACCAGAGTCTGGATTATAGACCTGGTTGGGTTCCTGGTGGCAAGTCTCAAGTCCCAACTGAAAAAGCCAATTCACAAGTTCAGCAAGACTTCACAACTAGAGTTGCTTCTAACAGGTTAACACCAAGGCAAAGGGAGGCAGCTTTCCCCATGTCACATCTGGCTCAGCTTTGAGCCTCAGGGATTCCACAGTGATGTCTGTGATTCCCAATGGAGTCAGTGGCTGCAGAGAGGCATGGAAGCAGCACCAAGCAGAAACAGCCAGGTCCTGAGGGTACTGGTGACCACCTGTGACTGAGATGCCTCTGAGGATCCTGGAAGGAATCAGGTATGGGGAGATTGCAGGGAGTAGTGGACTATGTGAGCAGGTAAATATGTCATTTCTGTCAATATGGCAGTTCTACTTGCTGAAATGAGGTGTGGAGAAACTGTGTACCTGAAAAAAAGTATGGTGATCTACACAGGAAAGTTCATGAAAGTACAGAAAATATAGGACATTTAGAACTCTAGTAGGTTCTTAGAATGTCTTCACTGAGAATCCCCAGAAGAGAACCCTGAGACAAGGATTTGTATGAGTGAAGTTTATTAAAATGTTTTCTCAGAACTCAAAAGAGGGAGAAGAAAGGACAGAGGAGACTAGGAGGGGAAGGGGACTGAGTCCATCCCATGAAGGGTAGTATTGGTTCTGTCCTGCCAGGAGCTCTGGAGTCAGGATCAGGGATGGTCATACCTCCAGGAGCTCTGTAGAAAATGCAGGAGCTTTGTAGACAGACAAATGTAGGATTTACTCCCAATATGCAGTAAAAGGTTTCTCTTACCTGATGAAAGTTTTTGCTCTTAAGCAATGACAATAAAAACACTCTGAGATGTCTTAAGTTAAACTACAGCAGGCTGGAGAATGAGAAAAAGAGACAAAAGAAGTTCATCAGTTAGCAGCCAAAATTAACAAAACACTTCCCACATTTCTGAACATATATTGAAACTTATTTAACTTCTAAGCAGCTACTTCTAATTATCAAGAAAAACAGCTGACCACCTGATGCCCTACTTAAACATGACCTTTCGAACGGTGGTTCATAACCACTCCAGAAACAACAAGCTCTCCACTATCCCACCTATCCCAGAATATTTTTCATTTCACTTTCTCCCCCAATCCTTTATCTTCAGCTTGTGTAAATTCTTTTAAAACAACTAGCATCTTTCTTCCCCAAACTTATTGCATGGAAGAACACTATGCCACAGGACAGTGGGCATGGCTGCCTTCTTCATCTAGCACTGCTGCAGGTGGTTCGAACCACATGCCCTAGGTCCTCATCCTTTCTCAGGATAGCATATGGCTCAATAAGCCAATTCTTTTAGGACAACTTTTAGTCTGGAAGGTTTTTTTTTATTCATCTGTTCTTTTAACAACAGCAACTAAAAGCAGCCCGTAGCCTTGGGAATGTCCTGCCTGGTAAGAATGCCTTTGTTTACCTCAGGCTCTGGACCATTACAGACTATGCTAACAATGTGATTTATGCTGGGGGACTTCAGCGACATAGTGTCAGCTTGACCTCTGGGAAGCTAGATTAAGGTCAACCATGTGGACAACTAACCATGTCTATGTGACTGATCTCCACTAAAAACCTGGGACCTCACAGTTCAAGCAAGCCTCCTTAGTTAGCAAATATTCCACCCATGTAACCATCATCATCACTGGGAGAATGCATTTCTGTCCACAGCATCCCTAGGACAGGACAATTGGAAGGTCTACACCTGGAGCTCTCCTGAACCCACCTTACATGCCTTTTTCTAAAGCTGGTTTCACTATAGTAAAATGTAACTATGAATATAATGTTGTTGTTGTTGTTTTTTCTGAGGCCTGTGAGCCATTCTAGTGACTCATGGATCCTGAGCATGGCCTCAGGAAACTTTGAAGCAACCCATCACTGGATGAGGTCTGTCCCAGCAACCCAAGCAAGCAGGATAAGAAAAGGAGATGCAGGTGCTGGCCTTGGGAGTGAAAGCAGTGGAAATACGGTCCACAGGGTGAAGAGGTAACCAGGAAACATGCAGGATACTGATGAGGCTGTCATCACACTATGATGGGGTGTTTCAGTACAACCACTTCTAGTTCTAAAGCCCATATTCCCTCCAGCACCTAGTTTGGGACATCAAGAATCACTGATATGAAGATTGGTAAGCACTAGGGATCTGCCCTTACTGACAAAAGCAAGGGCAAAAGAAATAAAAGAACAAATCAACAAATGGGACTATATCAAATTGAAAAGTTTCTGTTCAGCGAAAGAAAATATCAACAAAATTCAAAGGGAACCAACTGTATGGGAAAACATAATTGTCAATGATACCTCAGACAAGGGTCTGATCTCCAAAATATAGAAAGAACTAATGCAACTCAACACCAGGGAGACAGACAGCCCAATTAAAAAATGGGCAAAGGACCTGAAAAGACAACTCACTGAGGAAGATATACAAAGGGCCCAGAGGCATATGAAAGAATGATCAACATCACTAATCATCAGAGAGATGCAAATTAAAACCACAATAAGATACCACCTCACACCTGTCAGAATGGCAATCATCAACAAATCAACAGACAACAAGTGTTGGTGAGGATGCGGGGCAAAGGGAACCCTCATACACTGTTGGTGGGAATGTAGGCTGATGCAGCCACTGTGGAAAACAGTATGGAGTTTTCTTAAAAAACTGAAAATGGAACTGCCTTTTGATCCAGCAATTCCACTACTTGGACTATACCCAAAGAATCCTGAAACACCAATTCATAAGAACCTATGTACACCTATGTTCATAGAAGCACTATTTACAATAGCCAAGTGCTGGAAACAGCCTAAGTGCCCATCAGTGGATGATTGGATCAAAAAACTTTGGTACATTTACACAATGGAATTCTATATAGCAGAAAGAAAGAAGGAACTTGTACCCTTTGCAACAACATGGATGGAACTGGAGATTATTATGCTTAATGAAATAAGCCAGTCAGTGAAGGACAAATATCATATGATCTCACCCATTACAGGATGATAATGAACAAAACTAATAACAAGCAAAACAGAACCAAATAGATGAATACAGTGAATAGGCCTTCAGTGGTCAGGGGGAAAGAGGTTGGGGGGAGGGGGGAGGCAGAGGCAAGAAAGGGGAGCAGTTTAGACAAGAACCTAGTATAAAGGAACCATGGACATGGACAACAGGTGGGATTGACTTTGGGGGGAATGGGTGGGTGGGAAGGGGGACAGAGGGGAGCAAAAAGGGGATGGATGTAATACAACGACAATAAAATTAAAAAAAAAGAAAAAAAAAAAAAAGCCTTCATCATCAGTAACTAGAACCATGCCTCTAGTGTTTAGAAGCATAAAGAACTGCTTGTAAACTAAACCTCCAATTATGGTTAGCTGGCTTCACAGGAGCGCTTCTCAGACTGCAGCGAGCCTTGCAAACCCTTAGACAGCTGGGTGGTGCATTTACACTCAGCCCATACCAGTCCCTGATTCATAGCCCTGTGGTGGGGCCTGAGCACCACATTTCTCACTGTCTCCTGTTACTACAGGCCTGCACATACTGGAAGAACCTACTTTAGAGGTCCAGATATGGACAGACTTGCCAGAAGATGCTTTTTACTTCTGGTCAGGGAGCTTACCTGGGAGATCATCTCAAGGAGCACAAATAAGGGGGCAGGGAAGTGAGACAGGACAGGGAAGAAAGAACATAACCAGGTATTAAAGAGCAGGTCATGACTATGTGCTTCTGGGGTCCAATCCTACCAAAGACTGTTTGAGAAGCCATGTGAGCCACATCTAGAGAACTGGAGGACAGGACACTTTGCATCCACTCCTTTTGCAACATACCCCACCTCATATCCCCAGTCCGATCCTTTTGATGAGGGTCTTGCCTATACTCTCCCTTAAGGTCACACTTGCCTGCAATGATGCCAGCTCCTTTGTGTGTGTGTGTGTGTGTGTGTGTGTTTGCATGTGTGTGTGTGGTAGCCCCTAAACAGATAAAAAGGGAAGTTGTGCACTTATTGAGACTGTCCCTCCCTATTGAAGGTAAACTCATGCAGGCTTAAAAGTACAGGCCTGACACTAGCAATTTCTGTTACAGGTTTGATCAAGCAATTGGGTGACAAGAATCATAATCTTGTTTTGCAGTTGAATGTTTGTGATCCATGAAGCATTGACAGAAGGAGGGTATATGCTGCCATCCAATGATTGCTGAGGACCCTGGTCTAGGGACAAACTAAAGGCAGACACAAGCCTGACCCAGCTCAAGGGAAAGTGTATCACTGTGGATGCTTTTCTTTCCAAGTAGAGAAATTCAAAAACTCTAACACAGGTTCTCATCCCAGCTTTAGTTCCTAAAATAATAAAGAAATACATCATTAATTTTTTTTCATTTTGACTTTGTCTTCTGTTTATAAAACATTGCTTTATTATTTATCCAATATTTTTTATTTTCTGTGTAGTTTGTGCAGGCATAGAACTAATGTTGAGAATACGAAACATGTTTTAGAAGAGGGGAATTTAATAAATAACTATCCAAACAAGTAAGTAAAATCATTACAGAGTGTCATACATGACTAGAAATAAATAAACAGGGCAATGTGATTGAAAGTTGAGTAACTTGTGGTGGGCATGAGTTAAGAGGGTATCTTTAGATAAAATTTTCTGTCAAGGCCTCTGAAAATGTAATATTTTAGCTGAAATGTAGGGAATAGGAAGGTGACAGCTAGCAGGAGATCCAGGGTAAAGGCACTTATTTCAAGGAGAAAGCAAGTACAAAAGGTCCTACGGTGAGAAAGAATCATGCATCTTAGAAGATAACAGATTCCAGAGAGTCTGAAACTAGTAAGTAAGGAGAGGGTATGTGAAATAGATTTGGAAGGGTATTCAGAATCTTCAGTAAAACAGAAACCACACTGGATATTTCAAATGAAGATAATTTAATATGGGAAGTTTGTTACACAAATGATGGGAGATCTGAGGCATCAACCAAGAAACTATGGCAAAATTCAGGTACACTTATTGACAATGCCAGGAAGCTGTTACCACCCCTTAGCAGAGGGACAAAGGTTGAACATGGGGTCATCAAAGTCCACATTCTCTGCTCAGGATGAGCCAGGCACAGCAGGGGCACAAAGACAGGGACTGCCTTTAGCAGGAGCTGAAATTATGAATGTGATGACCACTGCTGGATGGGCCATGTGAAACAAGAAGGGGAGACAGGCTTCTCTTTTTTTTTTCCACCAGACAACATTCTGCCAGAGCCTCCCATTGGTGAGCCAACCAGAAAAGCAAAAGAGCATGGGAAACATAGTTTCCTGCCATGCAGAGGAGATTAGGAGAAGAGAGATACAGTCTATACACCAGATACCAGATACACATTAGTCATACTCAATTCTATGCATTCAGCCCTTGATGCAAGGGCCACATTAGCTGCTCAATAAATTTTAATTGGATTATCAACTTTTCTCAAAATGAGAAAAATATGAGTAAATGATGTCAAAGATGTCCATCCTCCCACAAAAATCGGTATATTTTTCTGTACTCTTAGTCAGCCTGCCCTATTGTTTATTTAATTGACTCATCAAGAGCAGGTCTACATCACTCATGTATACTAGATGTTATTCACATTCAGTCCTCCATGACTAAAAGTTGAAAGGACCCCCTTTCAACAGGGTGAGCATGGGCTCAAGTCTCCTAGAATCTGGCTAATGATATCAGAACTAACTTCATGCACAGCAGAATCCATCCATAGGGAAACAATGAGTTGATACATTTCATAGATTATCACACACTTGGAATCAGTCAATACCCAAATCCTTTATTCTCATTTCCTCCCCTCTATTGCTCTGATAACCTGTATATGCCATAGCCAGCCTGGACAGGATATGGCTTCATTTTCCTATTATGATCTCCTTTGTGATTTCAAAAAGGCTAATCAATTACTTCATAGAATATGTGAAATTCAACAAAAATATTGCTTTTCTTTCTTTTTTTTTCTTTTAATTTTATTGTTGTTGTATTACATCCATCCCTTTTTTTCAAATATTGCTTTTTTTACTGAGCAAACTGAATGTGGCCTAGCTGGGAAAGTGATGTAACAATTTTCATGGTGGTCTGCTGTTAAACCACCAGATTTGCATGATGCTAACAATGTGGCCACAGAGAACAAGGAGCCACAATTTCATCCATAGTGATGTCTCAGCTCCTAAATTCTCAGAGCTGGGCTGAGCCAGGCTACTAGTTGCTGATCTTTAGAGTTTTAGGTGAGAGAAGTGAGCCATTATCTTCTGAAGACCAGGTGAGAGTATGAAATTTCAGGTGTCTTTTATCATGGAGACCAGACAATGACAAGTCTGCTTCTGTCACTCCTCTGTCAGTGTGCAGGCAGGCAGCAGTATGAGGAGTGTTGCCCAGGAATAGCCCTCCACCCATGAAGGATGGGAGGTGTAGAAGAAATACTTGGTTTTCCTCTTTCTGTAGGGGAAAGTTCCAAAGCACACTTGACATGAGTCCTCAAGTCTCCTGCCCAGAGATGAAACCTCAGCTCGTGGCTATAAAAATTGCTCACAACTTACCCTTCATTTCCTCCATCCCATGGATGATCTTTCTTCCCCAATCCACTGCAAGTATGTCCTAAGGGGATCATCTCCCAAATATATTTCTTCCTTCAAATCCTTGTTTCATATCTTTCTGTGACGACATAAAGCAGAGACTGAGAGGCAGAAGTGAGCAGATGACCTTCTCTACAGATGTTTCTATAAGCTGAAGTAAAAGAGTAAAGAGGGTGGGAAGAAGGAATAACACATGTAAAGCCTCTGAGCATGCACAGACTCACTCAATCCTCCTGTCTACCCATGGGCCAATCCCATTTATGAGGAGGACACAGTGGGGTTTCTCAACTGTGGTTGACATTATTGATATCTGAGCCTGGATCTTTCTTGGTCATGGGGGCCATTCTATGCACGGTAGGGTGTTTATTAGCATATTTGGCCCTTACCCACTGTATGTCAGTAGCATTCCAACTGTGACAACCAAAAATGGCTGCAGGCATTCTTAGATATCCCCTTGAGAGACAAAATTGCCTCTATTTGAACAGAGTTACAGAGACTCTGAAAGGATGAGTACCTCTCTGGAGAGGAAGAGTTGGCCATGCAAAAGTTCTCCTTTCATAGTTACATTCCAGACACAACCACTGACAGGTAGCCCCAAGGCCAGAATCTGGCCAATCTGCCTGACCTTGACCTGGTGAAATGGCAGTGAGATGGGATATAATATAAACTAAGAGGTTTCTGGCTTAGTTTCTTTGGAGACCTAACTGTTGAAAATTCTTGCCTTTGAACACTAGATGGACCCACTGCAATGCTGAACACAGGAGAAGCAGACAGCCAGGAAGGCTCTTATTTATCTCAGTCACTCCAAATGGAGAATTATGCCAGGGGAATTTCCTAGCTGAATTCCTCCAGGTCTCCTCTATCCCAGGACTCCAAAATGCTGCATTTATTTCAGTGACTTCTTAAGTGGAACTGTGCAGAATGGCAATAGAGAATGTAGAAATTGGGAACTTCTTTAAGGTCTCACTGGACAGGTTTGAGTTCCAGAAACTCCAGGTTGTTTCATTCTTCTGTTGCCCTATCTGTTAAGTAGGAGTGAACAAATTTATCTCACAGGACAGTTGTGAGCTCTAAGTGTGATACAACATGTAAAATATGAAATGTGGCCAATGGGATCCTTGCACTAAGTCATCCCCTATACTGCAGGAGCCATCTTGCTCAAGCAAAGCTCTCCACTCCAAGTGGCATCATCCTGAGGAGAAGCAATAGCCCTATGAATAGGAATTACTATGCCCTACCCTGACTACTGATTATAGATTGACTTGATTAACAACTGAATAAGCCTGACTGCTGATTACAGTCAACTTGATTAACAACTGAGGGAAACAGCCAAACTGTGGATTGCTAGAATTCTCTAACAGGATACCTAGGTCTAGACTGGGACATGACCTGATATCACTGAGGTGGATCCAAAAAGATAACACAGTGGTAAAAACCAGACAATACTGTGATAAAATTCTACCATGGCCTTCTTCATGATTTCTATTATTTTCTTTCCTGCATAGCTTTTTAACATTCATTTCTTATCTTTCAAATTGGTGCACATTAAGTCACTAGTTTTTCTATTATAGTTTATTTCAAATATTATATTTTGCTCCTCCCTCCTCTTACCTAATTTCATCACCTTATTACCTCTCCATATTTTCATTTAAATTCTATCTTCACTCTAACTATGTCTTGTTTCCATTTTGCATTCTTACTATTTCTCACTTCTCCAGTCTCTCAAAACCACTTTTGTTGTCATTAGTCATTTCAAATTATTTTTCCCATTCTTAAAATACCCTTATTCTCTCTCCACCATGACCAATTTTTGCTCATTGGTTGTAGATATAATCATTGTTATTGTATTTTTTCAATTTTTTCTTAGATCTTCACTAGTTTTGTATTTTAAGTCTTATATCTTATCATTACCCACTCCTCTCCATTTTTATTTTCCTTCAGCCCCCTTTTTTTTATTTTAAATTTGCATTTTTCCATGCCTTAGCCTGATTTTCACTTCTCACTCTTAGTATTCCTTCTCCCTCTATCATCTCACAATTACTTCTCTTTCCTCCAGGCATCTCGTTTCATAAGCTTTACTTTCTTTCTTTTTTCCCTCTTATTCCCATCCCACCTATGTAGTCTTGCTCATTGGCTATCAATAGTACTGTGGTGAAACTTTTCCTCATTTGGTTCCATTTTTTCCCTTTTTCTTCTTCTTATATTGTGTTCTCTCTCTTTTTCTATATATATGTTTTCCAAAAGTATCAGCTGCTCAAACTATTTTAATTATATTGACATTGGTTCAGTACTCTTGGGACAGACCTCATATTTTATAACTATTATATAAATCTAATAACAAAACCTTACCTTCTCTTACTTCATTCCACCTTCTTCTCTCCCTTTTTAATTTATTATGTAAATTTTACTTCCTTTATCTTACTGTCCTCTACCTATTGCCACTCTTAATACTTATACATTTCAACACACAAAAATCTTTCTTCTTTCAGTTAGTCATCTCATATCTGTTTTTGCTTTTATTTTTTTTAAAGATTTTATTTCATTATTTTTAGAAAGAGGGGAAGGGAGAGAGACATCAATGTATGGTTGCTTTTCACCTGGCTCCAGCCACAGATATGACTGGAGACCTGGCTTGCAACCTGGTTATGTGCCCTGGCTGGGGAATCGAACCTGCAACCTTTGGGTTTGCAGGCCGGCACCTTACCCACTGTGCTACCAGCTAGGGCCTGCTTTTATAATAGCTTAATTTCTTTACATCTTTATTAAAGCTCTCATTTGCTATTGATAGTGTGATTGTGGATGGATGTTTTTTTGTTTGTTTGTTTTTGTTTTTGTAGATGTGGGATTTTTACATGGGATGTTTTGTTTTATTTTGGCAGCACCTATACAAAGTATGCAAGGTGGTGGGCAGAGTAACTCTCAGTCAGCTAGCTGGAGGGAAGAGCACACCAAAGAGCAACCCAACAACAACCAAAACCAAAAACTGGACATCCCAAAAAGTGACATAAAGGGCATCCCAAGAGCTTCAAGTTCAGGAGATCAAGGAGATTGTGCCAATGAATCTCATAGGTTTTCTACCACAGAAGGTCACACAATGACCTTAGTCAAAGCAGATTAAAGAAGCAGAAACAAACAAGAAAAATAGGCTAAAATGAGGAGACAAAGAAACAACCCCCAATCAAAAGGAAAAGAGGAATCCCTAGAAAGAATGCTAAATGAAAGAGGTGAGCAAACTATCATACATGGAGTTTAAAATAATAATTATAAGGAAACTTAATGAGCTCAGAGAGAACTACAAAGAACTCCAGGGAAACTACAAGGAACTTACTGTGAACTACACTAGCATGAAAAAGGATATAAAAACTATCCATAAAGAAGAAGAAAATGAAAAATACAATTTCTGAATTGAAAAACATGGCAGAAAAATTAAAGACAAGCTAGATACAGCAGAAGATCAGACCAGCGAATTGGAGGACAGCATAGAAAAAATTCACATAAAGAGCAACAAAATGAAAAAAGACTAAAAAGGAATGAAGAGAATTTAAGAAAGCTGCAGGAAAACATGAAACATGATAATATCAGTATCTTAGTGATACCAGAAGAAGAAGAGAAACAAGGAATAGAAACTGTTTCAAAAAATAATGCTAGAAAACTTTTCTAATTGGATGAGAGAAAAAGGTATGTAAGTCCAGGAAGCACAGATGATCCTAATCAGAATGAACCCAAGGAAGCTGACTGTAAGACACATCATAGTTAAAAATGAAAATTTTAAAAAATGAGATAATATTGAAAGCAGTAAGAGAGAAATGGCTAACAAAATATAAGGGAGCTCTGATAAGGTTATCAGCTGATTTCTCAACACAAACATGATAAGCCAAAAGAGAATGGCAAAAAGAAAGAAAGAAAGAAAGAAAGAAAGAAAGAAAGAAAGAAAGAAAGAAAGAAAGAAAGAAAGAAAGAAAGAAAGAAAGAAAGAAAGAAAGAAAAGAAAAAGAAAGAAAGAAAAAAGAAAATGTTGCAAGCAATGAAAAGCAAAGGCCTGCAACCAAGGTTACTCTCTCCAACAAGTCTCTCATTCAAAAATGGAAGGCAAAGGAAAGAGTTTTGCAGGAAAGGGAGGTTAAAATATATATCTCCATAAAACTAGCCTTGCAAGAGATAAAAAAAGGACTGCTTAAAGAAGATGAAGAGATGACGAAGACAGAGAAAGAAAGAGAGGGAGTGAGAGAGAGAGGAGAGGGAGAGGGAAAGAGGGAGAGAGAGAGAGAGAGAGAGAGAGAGAGAGAGAGAGAGAGAGAAATACAGGTACAAAGAGAAATAATGGCAATGAATAAGTACCTACCAAAAAAAAAAAAAACCCTTAAATGTAAATGAATTAAATGCTCCAATTAAAAGACATATGTAGCTGAATGGATGAAAGAATATGACCCACATATATATGCTGTTTACAAGAAACCCCTCAGAGCAAAAGATCTACACAGACTGAAAGTGAAGGGATTGAGAAAATATTCCAAGTAATTAGATTTGAACAAAAGCTAAGGTAGCAATACTTATACCAGACAAAATAGATTTCAAAACAAAGACCGTAAAAATAGACAAAGAAATACACTTCATAATACTTAAGGGAGTAATCCATCAAGAAGATATTATACCTATAAACATCATGCACCCAACATAGAAGTACCCTCATATATAAAAATCCAGATGACTTCCAGAAAGATAGTGACAGCAACATACTCATAGTAGGGTATTTTACACCCCATTGTTAACAATGGATAAACCTTCCAAGCAATGAATCAACAAGGATATTGTGTAATTGAAAAACACTCTATATCAAATGAACTTATTAATATATATAGTACCTTTCACCTCAAAGAAGCAAAATATATATTCTTTTCAAATGCATGTAAGACATTCTTAAATATAGATCCTAACATTCTTAAAGATAGATCACATGATAGGACATAAAGAAAAGCCTAAACAAATTCAAGAAAATTGAAATAATATCAAGCATCAGATGAAATAATATAAGCCATCAGATCACAATGGCTTCAAACTAGAACCCAAATGCAAAGTAAACATGAAAAAAACATTGAAATTCATGGAGACTGAATAACATTATATAATGAATAGGTTAATAATAACATCAAGGAAGAAATAAAAACATTTTTGGAAACAAATGAAAATGACCACAAACCAGCCCAAAACTTATATGACACAGTTAAGACAGTCCTGAGAAGGAAGTTCATAACAATACAGGCCTACCTAAATAAGAAAAAAAAAATTCAAATAAACAACCCAACCTACATCTACAAGAACTAGAGAAACAGGGTGTAGAAAAAAGATGGTGACAGAGTAGAGACCTAGAAAGACAGCGACAGAGTAGAGGGCAGTGCTGAAGGTGTTCTGGAGTGCCAGAGCAGCTGGCAGATAGGGTAGGGACCACGAGATATCTGCAGGTCCCTGTGAATTGGAGCAGTAAGCATCTGGACTCAGGCATGCACAGCCCAGAGGCTGCAGAGATCTACATGAGAGCAGGAATGACAGTTCCAAACCAGGCTGAGGTTGGCTCTGGGCAGTGGCAGCTCTGCCCAGAGAGGTGGCTTTACCTGAAGACAGTTTCAGGCTCCACAGTGAATAGAAATCTGAGCAGTGAAGCATGAACAAAGAATGAAAACTCTGGAGGGAATGAGAAATTGAACTCCTGCAGTGGCAGGACTGTGTGAGAGCCATGCTCCAGAGGCTGAGAGAGAGGAAGAAACTCCCGGGGCCAGAGGCAGAGGCAGAGAGACCCACGGGGAGCAGGAGCTGGGGAGCGGGGAAGTGCACTGCTGAGGCTACAAGAGGGCCTAAAATTGTGCTGCTGCACGCACCTGGGAGAGGACAGCACAGAGCTCCAGCGAGAAGGGAGGCCCAACCCCTCGCACCCACACTGATGCGCAGGCTGCAACTCAAAACTGCATGCAAGGAACTTGCTACTGGTGCAACTGGCATGCTGACTGCAGATGACAAAAAACTCCTCGAAGAACTGGAGCAGGAGGGGTAGCTTCACCAGTAGACCATGCTGTGAGACCCCAGGGGAATCAGGCCGGCATCTCAGAGGTAGAGGTGAAAACCTCCTCAAAGAGCTGGACTGCGTGGAGGGGCCAGCCATCGCCAGCAAATGACTTGTGGGGCAGCTGGGGAGTCAGGCACATTTTGTAGATAGGAGCTACCTCCTCCAAGAGCTGCAAGGGGAGGGCTAGCCATCACAGGAGCAAATGAAGTTGCAGGTCACCCCCAAGCTCCCTTGTTGGAGTCAGGTGCCCATCACAGGCAGAAACCTCCTTGGGGAGCAGCCATCGACACTACAAAAGCACCCTGCAAGTTTTCACACAGAACCAGTGAGAGAAGAAAGGGCCCTAAAACACCGGCAGTGTAGAAACCCAGCTAGGCTACTGGAGGCTATGCCTTGACTGTGACAGCAATAGGCTCTGCCAAGCCAAGACCACAGAGCTTGACTGTAGACTACACAGACTTGATCAAGAAAGAGGCAGACTTACGAAATGGATCTCTGCTAATTTCAAGCATCTGAGTTACACATTAACTATTAATCCCTAATATATCCTTTTCAAAAGTTACTTCCAAACCTCACAATTAGGGCATTTTAAGTAAATACTGTTCATATCATAGTGTATCTCAATTCCTATAATTTTACTCCTCCCTTATCTCAATCCACCTAACTACACAAGAGCCTCCTCCTACTCTTGCTTTAAAGTCTACTCACTCTCCTGCTACAACTCTTTCAGTGCTCAATCTAAGTATTCCTTCTCTACCTCATTTTTTTGTGTGTGTGTGGGTGCACTACTAGGGACTACATATTCTTCTTTTCTCCTAAAAGCACACAGGTCCTGGCTCCACCTGGTGGACAGGGAGGTAAGTGCAGCAACTATAAATATATAGGCTTATACTGTTCACTCGCACCTGAGGAATTTTGAGTTTCCACTTCCCCCATTTCTATATGAGAGATAAATTAGCTTCCTCTCTCTCACATTTCCACTATATTTGCTACTCCTTTGCACCTTTCAAAATTATCTATACTTTAGTCAACCTAATCATTTCCCCCACCTTATAACAGTCTTATTATATCTACATCCCTATTAAGACTGGCTCAGTTGCAGCTGAGGGTATGATTAAAAGTGGGGGTTATTCTGGAGGGTATTGGTATATAGCTAGGTTCATGGGCAGTCAAGAGGGAGATTAAAGGAGAAAGAGATCTCGAAAGGTGTGGTTATTTTGCCTGGACTGGTGGTTCTGTTTTAAGAGCAACTCAAAAACAGTGTATGAGATGGGATAGAAGGAGTGTCTCTCAATCAGCCAATTGGAGGGAAAGGAACAACACATACAAAAAATCCAAAATAAAATCAGACAGCCCAAGTTAATGATATAAAGGGCATCCCAAGAGCAACAAGTGGAGGAAATCTAAGAGACTGCAACAGTGAACTCCACAAAATCTCCTAACACAGAAGGGTGCTCCACAAAGGCTAAGAATCAAAGCAGATTAATCCAAGAAAAAAACAAGCAATAACAGACACCCAAAATGGAGAAAAAAGAATCAGTCCAACACCGAAAGGAAAGGAGGAATCCCCAGAAAGAGCACTGAATGAAATAGAGGCAAACAAACTATCAGATAGGAAATTCAAAATAATGATGATAGAGAATTTCAATGAGCTCAGCTAGCTCAAAAAAATACTACAAACAACTCCAGGGGAACAACAAAGAACTCCAGGGAAGCTACAAGGAACTTAGTGAGAGCTACACCAACATTAAAAAGGACATAGAAACTATCAAGAGGAAATGAAGAAAACAATTATTGAATTGAAGAATATGGTAGAAGGAATCAACAATAGCCTAGAGGAAGCATAAAATCAGATCAACAAGCTAGAGGACATTGTAGAAAAATATTCCAAGACAGTGCAACAGAATGAAAAAGGGCTGAACAAGAATGAAGAGGTTTTAAAAGAGCAGGAGGACAACAGGAAATGCAATAATACTGTATCATAGGGATACCAGGAGAAGAGAAACAAGGAATGAAAAACCTATTCAAAAAAGTAATGATAGAAAACTTCACTAATATGATGAGTGAAAAAAACGTTACTCAAGTTCAGGAAGCATAGAGGGTCCCAATGAAGATCAACCCAAACAGATCCACTTGAAGACACATTATAATTAAATGGCAAATTTCAAAGACAAAGAGGATCCTAAAAGCATCAAGAGAGAAACAGCAAATAACATATAGGGGGCTCCAACTAGGTTATCAAATGATTTTTTCAACAGAAACAATACAAGCCAGAAGAGAATTGCAAAAAATATACCAAGTAATGGGAAACAAAGGCCTGAAACCAAGAATACTCTACCCAGCAATACTGTCGTTCAAATGGAAGGAGAAATTAAGAGTTTCCCAGACAAAAGAAGACTAAAATAATAATACCTCTCTACCAAACCAGCATTGCAAGAAATGCTAAAGGGTCCACTTTAAAAAGAAAAAAAAAAAAAAGAAGAAGAAGAAGAAACAGAGAGAGACAGAGAGAGGAACACAGGTACAAAAGGGGAAAATGGCAATAAATAAGTATCAATCAATAATAACCTTAAATGTAAATGGACCAATTAAAAGACATTAGGTAACTGACTGGATAAGAAAACATGACCCACATATATGCTGTCTTCAAGAAATCCACCTCAGAACAAAAGATCAACACATATTGAAAGTGAAGGGATGGAAAAATAGATAAAAAGCAAATGGACATAAAAAAGGGCTGGAGTTGCAATACTTATTTGAGATAAAATAGATTTTATGATGAAGGCCATACAAAGAGATAAAAAAGGACATTTCATAACACTTAAGGGAACAATCCACCAAGAATATATAGCTCTGGTAAACATATATGAACTCAACGTACAATCTCTGAAATATATAAGGAAAATCTTAGAGAACATCAAGAAGGATATAGACAGCAATACACTAATAGTAGGGGATTTTTAAACCCTATTATCAACAATAGAGAGATCTTCCAAAAAAAAATCATTAAGGATGCTGTGGCATTGAACAACACTCTAGAGGAAATGGACCTAACTGATATATATATGGAACCTTTCACCCCAAAGAAGCAAAATACACATTCTTTTCAAATACACATGGATCATTCTCTATGATAGGTCACAAGACAAGCCTCCACAAATACAGGAAAATTGAAATCATACAAAGCATCTTCTCATATCACAATGACTTAAAACTACAAACCAACCTCAAGAGGAAAAAACAAACAAACAAAAACACTCTAAATCATGGAGACTGAATTTGCATGGAGACAACATTTGCAAATCAATAAATGTAATGCACCACATCAACAAAATGAAACACAAAAACCATATGATCATATCAATAGATGCTGGAAAACATGCTTTTAATGAATGGATAAACAAGGGGATCAAAGATGGAATCAAAACATTTCTGGAAACACATTACAATGAATACACAACAGCCCAAAACCTATTGGACACAGTAAAGGCAGTCCTCAAAGGGAAATTCAAAGCAATACAGGCCTACCTAAAAGGTGAGAAGAAGCTTATACAAACAACCTAACCATAAAGCCACAAGAACTAGAGGACCAACAACAAACAAAGCCCAGGTCAAGTAGAAGGAAGGCAATCATCAAGGTCAGAGCAGAATTAAATAACTTAGAGACTCAAAGTACCATTAGAAGAGTCAATAAGTCCAGGAGCTGGTTCTTTGAAAAAATAAATAAAAATGACCAACCTTTATCTAGACTCATCAAGAAAAAGAGAGGACACAAATAAACTGAATCAGAAATGACAGGAAAAAATCACAACTGATACTTCAGAAATACAAAGGATTGTAAGAATTACTGCAAATAGCTATATGACAAGAAATATGACAACCTGGGTGAAATGGATACATATATGGAAATGTATAATTTACCAAAACTGGATCCAGAAGAAACAGAAAGCCTGAATAGACCAATACCAACTAGTGAAATTGAAGAAATAATCCAAAATCTCCCAAAGCATAAGAGCCCCAGACCAGATGGCTACACAGGTGAACTCTACCAAACATTTAGAGAAGGACTAACTCCTATCCCTCTCAACCTATTCCAAAAAATCCAAGAAGAGGGAAGACTTCAAAACTCCTTCTATGAATCCAATATTATTCTAATCCCAAAACCAGGTCAGACAAAACTAAGAAAGAAAACAATAGGCCAATATCTCTGATGAACATAAATGCTAAGATTCTCAACAAAATATTGGTCAACCGGATCCAGCAATACATTAAAAAAGATCATACACCGTAATCAAGTGGGTTTTATCTCAGGGATGCAAGGACGATACAACATTTGCAAATCAATAAATGTAACACACCACATCAACAAAATGAAACACAAAAACCATATGATCATATCAATAGATGCTGGAAAAGCATTTGATTAAGCACAGAAACCAGTTATGATAAAACACTCAGCAAAATAGGAATACAGGGAGCATACCTCAACATCATAAAGGCCATATACGAGAAACGTGAAGCCAACATCATACTTAATGGACAAAATCTAAAAGCTTTCCCCCTAAGATCAGGGATGAGACAAGGTTGTCCACTTTCTCCACTTCTGTTCAACATCATCTTGGAAGTTCTAGCCATAGCCATCAGAGAAGAAAAAGAAATCTTTTTCTCCTTGACTCAACACCAGGGAGATAGACAGCCTAATTATAAAATGGGCAAAGGACCTGAACAGACAACTCACTGAGGAAGATATATAAAGAGCCCAGGGATATGAAAGAATGCTCAACATCACTAGTCATCAGAGAGATGCAAATTAAAACCACAATAAGATATCACCTCACACCTGTCAGAATGGCAATCATCAACAAATCAATAAACAAGTGGTGGCGAGGACGTGGGGCAAAGGGAGCCCTGGTGCACTGTTGGTAGGAATGCAGGCTGGTGCAGCCACTGTGGAAAACAGTATGGATTTTCCTCAAAAAACTAAAAATGGAACTGCCTTTTGATCCAGTGATTCCACTACTAGTACTATACCTGAAGAGTCCTGAAACACCAATTCATAAGAACCTATGTACCCCTATGTTCATAGCAGCACTATTTACAATAGCCAAGTGCTGGAAACAGCCTAAGTTCCCATCAATGAATGAGTGGATCAAAAAACTTTGGTACATTTACACAATGGAATACTACACAGTAGAAAGAAAGAAGGAACTCCTACCCTTTGCAACAACATGGATGGAACTAGAAAGTATTATGCTTAGTGAAATAAACCAGTCATTGATGAATAAATACCATATGATCTCACCCATTACAGGACAATAATGAACAAAAATAACAACAACCAAAAACAGAACCAGATATATGAATACAGTGGATAGGCTTTCAATGATTAGGGGGAAGGGGGTTGGGAGGAGGGGGGAGGAAGAGGCAAGGAAGGGGAGCAGTTTGGACAAGAACCTAGCATGAAGGAACCATGGACATGGACACAGGTGGGATTGACTTTGGGGGGGTGGGATGGGTAGGTGGGGAAGAGGACAGAGGGGAGCAAAAAGGGGATGGGTGTAATACAACAACAATAAAATTTTTTAAAAAAGAAAATATGGATATTAAAAAAAGAACAAAGTAGAAGGAATCACAATACCTGATATCAAACTATATCATAAGGTCACTGTAATAAAAAGTCTGGTACTGGCATAAGATCAAACATATAGATCAATGGAACAGAATAGAGAGCCCCAAAATAAAGCCAGGTCTCAATGTCAATTATAATTTGACAAGCAGGAAGCATAAAGTGGAGTGAAAATAGACTCTTCAACAAATGGTGATGGTAAATCTAGACAGGTACTTGCAAAAAATGAAACTAGACCACCAACTTACACCACGCACCAGAATAAACCCAAGAGTGATAAGACTTAAATATAAGGCATGATACCATAAATGTCCTAGAGGAGAACAGTGGCAGTAAAATTTCATACATCCTATGACAAAAATTTTGCCAATATATCTCCTAGGGCAAAATAAATACATAGATAAATAAATGCAAAAATAAACAAACAAATGACACTATATCAAGCAAAAAAAGCTTCTGTTGAGCAAAATAAATAAATAAATAAATCAAAAAATGAAAATGAAACCTATTGTAGGGGAAAACTTATTTGCCCGTAATACCTCAGACAAGGGTTTCATCTCCAAAATATGTATATAAAGAACTTATACAACTCAGCACCAGGAAAAAACAATCCAATTAAAAAATGGGCAAAGGATCTTAACAAACACTTCTTCAAAGAATACATGCATAGGGTTCATGAAAGGATGTTCAATATCACTTGCCATCAGACAGGTTCAAATTAAAACCAAAATGAAATACCACCTCACATTCTTCAGAATGGTTATCATTAACAAATCAACAAACAAGTCCTGGCAAGTATGTGGACAAAAGGGAATCCTAGTGCACCATTGGTGGGAATGCAGACTGGTGCAACCACGTGGCAAACAACATGGAATTTTCTCAAAAGAACTAAAACTGGAACTGCCTTTTGATCCAGTAATTCCACTGCTGGGATTTTACTGTAAGAATCCTGAAACATCAATTCAAAAGAATCTATGCATCCATGTATTTATAACAGCATTATTTACAATAACCAAGTGCCAGAAACTGCCTAAATAATAACCAGTAGATGAGTGGGTCGAAAAACTGTGGTACATTTACATAATGAAATACTCTGCAGCAGAAAGAAAGAAGAAACTCTTACCTTTTATGACAGCATGGATCCAGTTTGAGAGCATTTTGTTTAGTGAAATAAATCAAGTAACAAAAAACAAATACCATATGATCTCACCTATAAGAGGAATCTAATAAAGAAAACAAATGAGCCAAATAGAACCAGAAGCATTAAAAAGGAATAGAATGACAGTGATCAGAGGGGAGAGGGAATGAGGTGTAGGGGAGAAAGAAGAGGAAGGATCTAGTCAAGGAATAAGTATAAATGACTCATGGATATGAACAACAGGGTGGGATTAATTGGGTTACCTCTGGGGTGGGGTGTGGGGGAGATGAAGAGCAACTTGGAAAAAACTCAGACAACTGTTAATTGAACAACAACAAATAAATAAATAAATAAATAAATAAATAAATAAATAGTATGGAAACATTTGAAAGGAAAAACAACAAAAAACAAAAACAAAAACAAAAACAAAACCCTGGTCCAGTGCACTCAAAAGTATTAGCAGTCTCTATTATTGAACCAGAGCCCTAAGACCTGCTCTGACACAAATCAAGGTGTGACCTTGGAAGAGTCACGTGTCCTTTCTGGGCTTCAACCACCTCTTCTTTCAAAAAATACTTTATTTATCTATTTTTATAGAGAGGGGAAAGGTGGGAGAAAGAGAGGGAGAGAAACAGCAATGTGGTTTGCCTCTTTCACGCCCTTAACCAGGGACCTGACAGAAACCCTGGCAAGTTCCCTGACAGGGAATCACACTGATGATCCTTTGGTTAGAAGACTGGTGCTCAATCCTTGAGCCACACCAGCCATGACTCAACTTACTCTTCTGATGGACAGTAATGATGGTACATTTTCTGAGATTCCTCCAATTTAGGCATCCTCATATCTGATGCATACTTAGTATGAGACACAAGATTGTAAGTACTTTGCGCTTTTCTCATTTTATCATTATAAAAACTCCGTGAGATTAAAAAAATATTTTATTTATTATTTTTAAAGAAAGAGGAAGGGGGAGAGGCAGATAGTGAGAGTGACATCAGTGGACGGTTGCCTATCACTAGCCTCCAGCTATGCACCTGGCTAGAGACCTGGCTTGCAAATTGGTTATGTCCCCTGGCTCCCTGGCTGGGAATCGAACCAGTGAAATTCGGATTCCCAGTTTGGTGCCTTATCCACTGTGCCACCAGCCAGGGATGTTCATTTTTTTTATCCTCATCTTTCATAGAAGGAAACCAAGATACAGAGTGGGAAGGTCAATAACATGCCCATTTCACACAGCTATTGACTAACACAGCAGGCATTTGAGATTGGCCATGCAGTCCTGCAATTGAGCACCTCTAGGGAAAAGTGGCCACTTCATTGCTGTTACTCATTTTTCATAGGTTGAAGTTATTTAGCAAGGAGAGCTCAATGAGATTTTTGACTGCTTTACAACCTGGGAGTCAGAGCCAAAATTAAAAGCACCTGTGTTCCGCTACCATCTGGAGCCCCTCTAGGGTCTCCTGGAAATGAGTGATTTTTCTTTTATTCCTATAATGCAGAAGTTGGCAACACAGTTCCTGTAAAAGGTTGGAGACTAAATTGTTTAAGCTTTTCAGGCCATAGGTAGTTCTCTGTAGTGTTTGGTAAATTATGTGATTATAGCAGGAAAGTAGCCACAGACAAAATAAAGACAAATGGGTGTATCTGTGGACCTGTAAACATTTATTACAAAAACAGGCTGAACTTGGCCCTTAGGCTACATTTTGCTGACCCTGATATATAATGCATAAATTTAGGCAGGATTTGTACTTGAGTTTTGGTCTGACCCACCATGATATTCCTCAATTCCTATCCTTGTTAGGCCAAAGGCATAGCCCACTAAATGTGGACTATGGCTCTGTCATTGGATCCCTGTGTGGCCAAGGAGAGCTGGCATTGGCAGTCTTCCCAAGAAGAAGAAACCTTTTCCCAAAAGCAACCAATCAGTGTCCCTGAAGAGGCAGGACATAGGAGTGTCCCTAAGAAAAAAGTGGGGTTTAGGAATGATTGAGGAAGCAAAGCCAGGAGTCACAATAGAATGTTGCTGGCCTCTGACCTCTGCATCCATCCCAGACAGGCTGCAGGAGGCCCACACCTCCCTGCCCAAACCTGGAAGCCTGAAACATGTGAATAACATTGCTTCACTTCTCTGAAATCTGACCTGCACATGTTGGCGCAAGTCAGAAAGTCAGCTGCTGGCTGCAAAACTGCTTTGACCATGTGTGGAGATCAGAAGGTCTACTTTGTGTTCCTGCTTTGCTGCGTCTCTGGTCTGTATCTGGCTCCTGTCTATTTATGTTGTGGGGCAGTTCTAAATTCCTCCTCTATTTTAAATTTTTAAAAATCCTCACTCAAGGGCATTTTTTTCACTGCTTTTACAGATAGAGGAAGGGAGAGAAGGAGAGAAATATTGATGTGGGAGAAAAACATTTCGTTGTCTCTTGCATGTGGCCCCAACCAACAGGGGACCAAACTTGCAACCCAAGTATGTGTCCTGCCTTGAAATCAAGCCTGCAACAATTTAGTTTACAGGATGATGCTCCAACCAACTGAGTAACACCTATTAGGGCCTAACTTTGTCCCCTCATGTGACATGTTGCACTGATTGCCCAAATCCAGCTATTTCCTCACCGTTAAGGTACAGAAGTAGAAGCCAGAGTTGTAATTCTACAACTCTACAACAGTTCTCACCAAACCAATGATATGGCTTCTGAACAACAAATGACAGCCACATTTATACAAATGTATTATAAATAAAACTTTAAAATCATTAATTCAGCTTACCAACACAAGCTTAGCACAATAGATGGTATTTGGGGATGAAACTAAATTGTCCATGTTAAGTATAATAGTAGTAAGTATAATAGTAGAAAGCTATATTTGCCTATATTTGCTGTTAAAGATGACGGACTAGTTTTTGTTAATCATAGTTCTTAGTTTCAATATATTTCCTTTTAGTAATGAACCCATTTTAACTACAGTTCTCTTACTTAAAAGCAAGAGAAAAAATATCTAATGACAAAAGTTTTCCTTCATATTCTATAGATCACTTACTACTTGGGATCTGTTGCAAGTTAACACATACAAGGCCATAGCCTTGAAAAACTATTGGCTCAATAATGAGCTGCTATAATTGAGTTCCAGTCATATCTCTTCTTTTTTATTCATTATAATACTATTCTCCACATACCCTCACTCCTGAACACACTTGGTGATGGAGACACAAGGGCAAGCAAAGCTGTGCAATTGTTGGGCAACGTTGGTTTACAGGTTCCAAGTTCTCAGGAAAGCAGAAGTAAAACATTTTTAAATTCTCATTTGAACTTGAATGCCCCCAATAATGCACATAGACCTCTATTTGTTTCATGAATATATAGGAATATTATTTTTCCATGCAACAGGATTCATTGGATAATAATTATTTTTCTGTAGACATTTATTCAGTGTATCACAAGTATTTAAATCAAGAACAAGCTATGTAAATGTAATTGATATTTTAGCTGGGATACTCTCTTGCTCTTACTCCTTGACTTCAGTAACGCCTATACACTTGCATTGCTACTTTTCCTTAACAGCCATTGTAAAGGTGTATTATCATTACTTTATGCACATCTGAAGTTTTTGTTTTTCAGTTTAGATAATAAATCCTTGGGAAATTTATTTTATTTTATTTTACTGTTGTTGTATTACATTCTTTCCATTTTCCCCAACTGCTTTCCCCTTCCTCACCCTTCCATTCTCCCCTCACAGTCAATCCCACTTCTTGTCCATGTCCATGGGCCATCCATACTAGTTAAACAAAACTGCCCCCCTTCTTTGCCTCCTTATCCCCCTTCCCACTCCCCTCTGAACACTGAAGGTCTGTTCCTTGTATTCATGTCTCTGGTTCTGTTTTGCTTGTTTGTTTTGCTCATTAGTGTCCTATAATAGGTGAGATAATATGGTATTTGTCTTTTGCTGACTGACATATTTCATTAAGCATAATAGTCTCCAGTTCCACCCAGGTTGTTGCAAAGGGTAGGAGCTTCTTCTTTCTTTCTGCTATGCAATATTCCATTGTGTAATGTTCCAAAGTTTTTTTTATCCGTTCATCCACTGATGAGCACTTAGGCTGTTTCCAGCACTTGGCTATTATAAATAGTGCTGCTATGAATATAAGGGTACATAGGTTCTTCTGAATTAGTGTTTCAGGGTTCTTCCAGTATAATCTTATTAGTGGAATCACTGTATCAAAAGGAAGTTCCATTTCTTGTTTTTTGAGGAAATTCCATAATGTTTACCATACTGGCTGTACCACTCTACACTCCCACCAACAGTGCACCAGGGTTCCCTTTTCTCCACATCCTTGTCAGCACTTGTTTGTTGATTTGTTGATGATGGCCATTCTGACAGGTGTGAGGTGGTATCTTATTGTGGTTTTAATTTGCATCTCTTTGATGGCTAGTGATGTTGAGCATTCTATCATATGCCTTTGGGCCCTCTGTATGTCCTCATCAGAGAAGTATCTGTTCAGATCCTTTGCCCATTTTTTAAATTGGGCTCTCTGTCTGCCTGGTGTTGAATCACATAAATTCTTTATATATTTTGGATGTCAAACCCTTGTCTGAGATTTCATTGGCAAATATGTTTTCCCATACAGTTGGTTCCCTTTTAACTTTGCTGCTGTTTTCTTTAGCTGAACAGAAACTTTTCAATTTGATATAGTCCAGTTTGTTTATTTGTTCCTTTGTTTCCTTTGCCCTTGGAGAAGTATCAGTGAAAATACTTTTGCATAGGACATCTGAAATTTTACTTCCAAAGTTTTCCACTAGTACTTTTATGGTATGATGGCTTATGTTTAAGTCCTTTACCACATTGAGTTTATTCTGGTGTATTGTGTAAGTTGGTGGTCTAGTTTTATCTTTTTGCATGCCCCTGTCCAGTTCTCCCAACACAGCTTGTTGAAGATGCTACTTTTACTCCATCTTATCTTCCTTCCCCCTTTTTCAAATATTAATTGACCATAGAGTCCTGCCTTTATTTATGGGCTCTTGATTCTGTTCCACTGATCTATAAGTCTATTTCTATGCCAGTACCAGATAGTTTTGATGACAGTAGCCTTATAGTATAGTTTGATGTCTAGTATTGTGATTCCTCCTACCTTCTTCTTCTTTCTCAAGATTGCTGAGGCTATTTGTGGGCATTTTTGGTGCCATATAAATTTCTGAATTAGTTTTTCTATATCCATGAAATATGACATTGGTATTTTAATTGGGATTGTATTGAATATGTAGATTGCTTTGGGAAGTATGGGCATATTAATGATGTTTATTCTTCCCATCCATGAACATGGCATATGGTTCCATTTATTTGTATCTTCCTTAATTTCTGTCTTCAATGTTATGTAGTTTTCTCAGTATAGGTCATTTGCTTCCTTGGTTAAGTTGATTCCTAAGTACTTTATTTCTCTTATTGCTATGGTAAATGAAACTTATTTTCTACCTTCTATCTCTAATGTGTCATTATTGGTATACAAAAATGCTTCTCATTTCTGAATATTTATTTTATATCTATATATTTTGCTAAATTTGTTTATTAGGTTGAGTAGGTTTTTGGTAGATTCTATTGGGTTTTGTGTGTACACTATCCTGTCACCTGCAAATAATGATAGTTTGACTTCCTCCTTTCCAATTTGGATACCTGTGATTCCTTTTTTTTCTCTGATAGCTATGGCTAGGACTTCCAAAATGATGTTAAACAGAAATGGAGAAAATGAACAGCCTTGTCTTGTTCCTGATCTTAGGGGAAAGCTTTTAGGTTTTGCTCATTGAGTATGATGTTGGCTTTGGGTTTCTCATATATGGCCTTTATGATGTTGAGGTATGCTTCCTCTATTTCCATTTTGCTGAGGGTTTTTATCATTAATGGTTGCTATACTTTATCAAATGCTTTTTCAGCATCTATTGATATGATTATATGTTTTTTGTCATTCATTTTGTTTATGTGATGTATTACATTTATTGATTTGCAAATGTTGTACCATCCTTGAATCCCGGGAAGGAATCCCCATTGATCATGGTGTAGATCTTGTTAATGTATTGTTGTATCCAGTTGGCCGATATTTTGTTGAGAATCTTATCATCTATGATCATCAGAGATACTGGCGTATAGTTTTCTCTCTTAGTTGTGTCTTGACCTGGTTTTGGAATTAGAATAATATTGGACTCATAGAAGGAGTTTGAAAGACTTCCCTCTTTGTGGATTTTTTGGAATAGGCTTCGTGGAATAGGAGTTAGTTCTTCTCTAAATATTTTATAGAATTCACCTGTGTAGCCATCTGGTCCAGGGCTCCTGTGCAATGGTAGTTTTTTTTATTATTTCATCAGTTTCACTAGTTGTTATTGGTCTACCCAGCCTTTCTGCTTTTTCTGGATTCAGTTTTGGTAGATTGTACTTTTCCAGAAATGTGTCCATTTCACCAGGTTGTCATATTTCTTGTCATATAGTTGTTTGCAGTAATTTCTTACAGTCCTTTGTATTTCTGAAGGATTACTTGTGATTTCTCATCTGTCAGTTCTGATTTAGTTTATTTGGGTCTTTTCTCTTTTTTTGCTTGATGAGTCTGGATAAAGGCTTGTCAATTTTGTTTATTTTTTCAAAGAACTAGATCTTGGACTTATTGATTCTTTGAAGTATATTTTTAATCTCTATTCATTTAATTCTGCTCTGAGCTTGATGATTTTCTTCCTTTTACTTGCTCTAGGCTTTGTTTGTTGTTGCTCCTCTAGTTCTTGCAGCTTTATGGTTAGATTGCTTGTATAAGCTTCTTCAAACCTTTTTAGGTAGGTCTGGATTGCTATAAATTTCCCCCTGAGGACTGCCTTTGTTGCATCCTATAAGTTTTGGACTGTTGCGTGTTCATTGTTATTTGTTTCCATGAACTTTTTGATTTCATCTTTGATCTCATTGTTAACCCATACATTACTTAAAAGCATGTTATTCAGTCTCCATGACTTAGAATATTTTTGTTTTTTTCCCTTGAGATTGGTTTCTAGTTTCAAGCCATTGTGATCTGAGAAGATGCTTGGTATGATTTCAATTTTCCTGTATTTGTGGAGGCTTGTCTTGTGACCTACCATGTGGTCTATCTTAGAGAATGTTCCATGTGCATTTGAAAAGAATGTGTATTTTGCTTCTTTGGGTGAAAGGTTCTGTATATATATCAAAGTCCATTTCATCTAGAGTGTTGTTCACTCTATTTCTGGTGAAAAACACCAGAATATTCCTGGTGTTTTTTGTTTGGAAGACTTGTCCATTATTGATAATGGGGTGTTAAAATCTCCTACTATGAGTGTGTTGCTGTCTGTATCCTTTTTAAAGTCCTACAAGATTTTCCTCATATTTTTGGGAGCTCCTATGTTGGGTGCATATATGTTTACCAGAGTTATATTTTCTTGATGGATTGTTCTTGTAAGTATTATGAAATGTCCTTTGTCTCTTTTTATGGCCTTCATCATAAAATTTGTTTTGTCTGAAATAAGTATTGCTACTCCAGGCTTTTATTCACAAGTCCATTTGCTTGATATATATATTTTTCCACCCTTGCACTTTCAATCTGGGTTGATCTTTTGTTCTGAGATGGGTCTCCTGAAGACAGCATATATGTGGGTTATGATTTCTTATTCATTCAGCTACCCTATGCCTTTAGATTGGTGCATTTAATCTGCTTACATTTAAGGTTATTATTGATTGATACTTATTTATTGCCATTTCCCCCCTTTGTACCTGTGTTCCTCTTTGCCTCTCTCCATTCCTTCATTTTTTTAAAACAAACCCTTTAGCATTTTTGCAATGCTGGTTTGGTAGAGATGTATTATTTTAGTCTTCTTTTGTCTGGGAAACTCCTTATTTCTCCTTCTATTTTGAATGAGAGCCTTGCTGGGTAGAGTATTCTTGGTTGCAGGCCTGTGTTTCCGATTACTTGGAATATTTTTTGCCATTCCCTTCTGACTTGCATTGTTTTGTTGAATAATAATTTGATAACCTTATCGGAGTCCCCTTATATGCTATTTGCTCTTTCTCTCTTGATGCTTTTAGGACTCTCTCCTTGTCTTTGATGTTTGCCATTTTAATTATGATGTGTCTTGGAGTGGGTCTTTTCGGTTCATCTTCATTGTGATCCTCTGTTCTTCCTAAACTTGAGTGATGTTTTTGCTTATCAATTTAGGGAAATTTTCTATCATTTCTTTTTTGAATAGGTTTTCCATTCCTTGTTTCTCTTCTCCTTCTGATATCCTTATCATATGGATATTAGTTTGTTTTATGTTGTCCCATAGCCCTTTATAACCTATTCATTCTTTTTCAGTCATTTTTCATTCTGTTGCACTGTCTTGGAATGGTTTATAAGTTGTTTTCTAGCTTGCTGATCTGATCTTCCACTTCTTCTAGCCTGCGGTTGACTCTTTCTACTTCATTTCATAAATTATATTGTTTATTTTCTCCTGGCTCTTATTTATAGTTTCTACATCCTTTTTAATGTTGATGTAGTACTCAGTAAGTTCCTTGTAGCTTCCTGGAGTTCATTTTTTATTTCATTTCTTTTTTTTTTTTTTCAAAAAATATTATTTATTATTTTTAGAGAGAGGGGAAGGGAGAGAGGCAGAGAGACATCAATGTATGGTTGCCTTTCACCTGACTTCAGCTATGGACATGGCTGGACACTGGCTTAAAACCTGGTTATGTGCCCTGGCTGGGAATTGAACCAACAACCTTTGGGTTTGAAGGCTGGTGTCTTATCCACTGTGCCACCAGCCAGGGCTCATTTTTCTTTTCTTTTCTTTTCTTTTTTTAATTTTATTGAAGTTGTATTACATCCACGCCCCTTTTCCTCCCCTCTGTTCCCCTCTCCATCCACTCATTACCCCCCAAGACAATCCCACCTGCTGTCCATGTCCATGGTTCCTTTATACTAGGTTCTTATCTAATCTGCTCCCCTTCCTTGCCTCTGCCTCCCCCCCTCCCCCCAACCCCTTTCCCCCTGACCACTGAAGGCCTATTCACTGTATTTGTATATTGGGTTCTGTTTTTCTTGGGGTTAGTTATGTTCATTATTGTCCCGGAATGGGTGAGATCATATGACATTTGTCCTTCACTGACTGGCTTATTTCACTAAGCATAATACTCTCCAGTTCCATCCATGTTGTTGCAAAGGGTACAAGTTCCTTCTTTCTTTCTGCTATGTAGAATTCCATTGTGTAAATGTACCAAAGTTTTTTGATCCAATCATCCACTGATGGGCACTTAGGTTATTTCCAGCACTTGGCTATTGTAAACAGTGCTGCTATGAACATAAGTGTACATAGGTTCTTATGAATTGGTGTTTCAGGGTTCTTTGGGTATAGTCCAAGTAGTGGAATTGCTGGATCAAAAGGCAGTTCCATTTTTAGTTTCTTAAGGAAACCCTATACTGTTTTCCACAGTGGCTGCACCAGCCTACATTCCAACCAACAGTGTATGAGGGTACCCTTTGCCCTGCATCCTCGCCAACACTTGTTGTTTGTTGATTTGTTGATGATTGCCATTCTGACAGGTGTGAGGTGGTATCATCTTGTGGTTTTAATTTGCATCTCTCTGATGACTAGCGATGTTGAGCATTCTTTCATATGCCTCTGGGCCCTTTGTATATCTTCCTCAGTGATCAGGTCCCTTGCCCATTATTTAATTGGGCTGTCTGTCTCCCTGGTGTTGAGTCGCATTAGTTCGTTATATAGTTTGGAGATCAGACCCTTGTCAGAGGTATCATTGGCAATTATGTTTTCCCATACAGTTGGTTCCCTTTGAATTTTGCTGATATTTTCTTTAGCTGAACAGAAACTTTTCAATTTGATATAGTCCCATTTGTTGATTCGTTCTTTGATTTCCTTTGTCCTTGGTGAAGTATCAGTAAACATATTTTTGCGTAGGATATCCAAAAGTTTACTGCGTATATTTTTCTCGAGGACCTTTATGGTGGCACTGCTTATGTTTAAATCCTTTATCCATCTTGAGTTTATTTTGGTGTATAGTGTAAGTAGGTGGTCAAGTTTTATCTTTTTGCATGTTGTTGTCCAGTTCTCCCAACACCATTTGTTGAAGAGACTGTTTTTACTCCATTTGATGTTCCTTCCCCCTTTGTCAAATATTAGTTGACCATACAATCCTGGGTTAATTTCTGGGCTCTCTATTCTGTTCCATTGATCTATATGTCTATTCTTATGCCAGTACCATGCTGTTTTGATGACAGTAGCCTTGTAGTATTGTTTTAAGTCCGGTATTTTGATTTTTCCTACCTTGTTCTTCTTTCTCAAGATTGCTTGAGAAAGGTGGCTATTCGTGGGTGTTTTTGGCTCCATATAAATTTTTGAAGTATTTTTTCTATTTCTGTGAAGTCTGTCATTGGTATTTCAATTGGGATTGCATTGAATCTGTAGATTGCTTTGGGTAGTATGGACATTTTAATGATGTTAATTCTATCCATCCATGAACATGGTATGTGCCTCCATTTATTTGTATCTTCCTTGATTTCTTTCTTCATTGTTCTGTAGTTTTCTGAATACAAGTCTTTTACCTCCTTAGTTAAGTTTATTCCTGGGTACTTTATTTTTCTTGTTGCTATGGTAAGTGGGATTTGTTTTTTTGCTTCTATTTCTGTTGTTTCATTATTGGTATACAAAAATGCTTTTGATTTCTGGATATTGACTATATAATCAGCTATTTTGGTAAATTTTCTTATTAGGTTGAGTAAGTTTTTGGTGGAGCACATCAGGTTTTGTATGTACACTATCATATCATCTACAAATAATGACAGTTTGAGTTCCTCTTTTCAAATTTCGATACCATTGATTCATTTTTCTTCTCTGATGGCTATGGCTAGAACTTCGAAGACAATGTTGAATAGAAGTGAGAAAGTGGACAGCCTTGTCTCATTCGTGATCTTAGGGGGAAAGCTTTCAGTTTCTCTCCAGTAAGTATGATGTTAGCTTCAGGTTTCTCATAGATGGCCTTTATGATGTTGAGGTATGGTCCCTCTATTCCCATTTTGCTGAGGGTTTTTATCATAAATGGTGGCTGCACTTTATCAAATGCTTTTTCAGCATTTATTAATATGATCATATGGTTTTTATCTTTCAATTTGTTGATGTGGTGTATTTCATTGATTGATTTACAAATGTTGTACCATCCTTGCATCCCTGGGATGAAGACCACTTGATCATAGTGTATGATTGTTGTAATATACTGCTGAATCCAATTGGCCAATATTTTGTTGAGAATTTTAGCATCTATGTTCATCAGAGATATTGGCCTGTAGCTTTCTTTCTTAGTTGTATCTTGCTCTGGTTTTGGGATTAGAATAATATTGGCCTCATAGAACGAGTTTGGGAGTCTTCCCTCTTCCTGAATTTTTTTGGTATAGTTTGAGGAGGATAGGAGTTAGTTCTTCTTTAAATGTTTGGTAAATTTCACCTGTGTAGCCATCTGGTCCAAGGCTTTTGTGCTTTGGGAGATTTTGGATGACTTCTTCAGTTTCACTAGTTGTTATTGGCCTATTCAGGCTTTCTGCTTCTTCTGGGTTCAGTTTTGGTAGATTATACCTTTCCAGAAATGTGTCCATTTCATCCAGGTTGTCATATTTTTTTGTCATAGAGTTGTTTGTAGTAATTTCTTACAATATTTTTTATTTCGGAGGTATCAGTTGTGATTTCCACTCTTTCAGTTCTGATTCTGTTTACTTGGGTCCTCTCTCTCTTTTTCTTGATGAGTCTGAATGAGGGCTTGCCAATTTTTTTTTTTTTTTTCCAAAGAACCAGCTCCTGGACCTGTTGATTCTTCGAATTGTGGTTTGAAACTCTGAGTTATTTAGCTCTGCTCTGATCTTGATGAATTCCTTCCTTTTACTTGCTTGGGGCTTTGTTTGTTGTTCCTCCTCTAGTTCTTGCAGGTTTGTGGCTCAGTTGTTTTTATAAACTTGTTGTAACCTTTTTTGTAGGCCTGTATTGCTATAAATTTCCCCCTGAGAACTGCCTTTGATGTATCCCATAGGTTTTAGGCTGTTTTGTGTTCATTTCATTTGTTTCCAGGAACTTTTTGATTTCATCTTTGATCTCATTGTTGACCCCTTCATTGCTTAAAAGCGTATTACTCAGTCTCCATGAGTTAGAGAATTTTTGGGTTTTTCCCTTGAGATTGGTTTCTAGTTTCAAGCCATTGTGATCTGAGAAGATACTTTGTATGATTTCAATTTTCCTGCATTTGTGGAGGCTTGTCTTGTGAGATATCATGTGGTCTATCTTGGAGAATGATCCATGCGCATTTGAAAAGAATGTGTATTTTGCTTCTTTGGGGTAAAAGACTCTGTATAAGTCAATTAGGTCCATTTCCTCTAGATTGTTGTTCTATGCCACAACATCTCTAGGGATTTTTTGATTGGAAGATCTGCCCATTGTTTATAGTGGGGTATTAAAATCCCCTACTATGAGTGTGTTGCTGTCTATGTCTTTCTTAAAGTCTTCCAAGATTTTCCTTACATATTTCGGAACTCCTACGTTGGGTGCGTATATCTTTATCAGAGTTATTTCTTCTTGATGAATTGTTCCCTTAAGTATTATGAAATACTCACCTTTGTCCCTATTTATGGCCTTCATTGTAAAATCTATTTTGTCTGAAATAAGTATTGCTACTCCAGTTTTCTTTGTGTGTCCATTTACTTGATATATATTTTTCCATCCCTTCACTCTCAATCTATGTCGATCTTTTGTTCTGAGGTGGGTCTCTCGAAGACAGCATATATGTGGGTCATGTTGTCTTATCCATTCGACTACCCTATGTCTTTTGATTGGTGCATTTAATCCATTTACATTTAAGGTTATTATTGATTGATACTTATTCATTGCCATTTTCTCCCTTTGTACTTGTATTCCTCTTTGGCTTTCTCTGTTTCTTCATTTTATTTACTTACTTATTTTTCAAGCAGTCTCTTTAGCAATTCTTGCAATGCTGGTTTGGTAGAGATGTATTCTTTTAGTCTTTTTTTGTCTGGGAAGCTCCTTATTTCTCCTTCTATCTTGAATGGGAGCCTTGCTGGGTAGAGTATTCTTGGTTGCTGGCCTTTGTTTACCATGACTTGAAATACTTTTTGCCATTCCCTTCTGGCTTGAATTGTTTCTTTTGAATAGTCATTTGATAGTCTCATTGGAACCCCTTTTTATGTTATTTGTTGTTTCTTTCTTGATGCTTTTAGGATTCTTTCTTTGTCTCTGAAATTAGCCATTTTAATAATAATGTGCCTTGGTGTTAGTCTTTTTGGATTGATCCTCATTGGGACCCTCTGTGCTTCCTGAACTGGATTAATGTTTTCACTCATCATGTTAGGGATATTTTCTATCATGACTTTTTTTAACAGGTTTTCGATTCCTTCTGGTATCCCTAAAATACAGATGTTGCTACATTTCATGTTACGGATGTTGTTACATTTCATGTTGTCCTACAGCTCTTTTAAACCTTCTTCAGTCTTATTGAGCCTTTTTTATTCTCTTGTACAGTCTTGGAGTATTTGTCTACATTATACTCCAACTTGCTGATCCGGTCCTCTCCTTCCTGTAGCCTACTGTTGATTCCTTCTACTGTATTCTTCAATTCAGAAATTGTATTCTTCATTTCCTCCTGGCACTTATTGATAGTTACTATGTCCTTTTTCATGCTGTTGTAGCTCTCAGTAAGTTCCTTGTAACTTCCCTGGAGTTCTTTGTAGTTCTCTTGGAGTTGTTTATTGTTTTCTTTGATGTGGCTGAGCTCACTGAGCTTACCTATCATCATTTTTTTGAATTCTTCTGCTATTTCATGTACCTCTGTTTCATTTGGTGGTCTTTCTGGGGATTCTTCCTTTCCTTTTTGTGATGGACTGATTCTTTTTTTCCCCATTTTGGGTGTCTGTTCTTGCTTGCTCTTTATTTATTTATTTTTGTTCTTTCCTTGGGTTAACCTGCTTTGCTTCCTTGCCTTAGTTGAGCACCCTTCTGTGATAGGATATTTGTAGAGTTCAATGTTGCCGTCTCCCAGATTTTCTCCACTTGCTGTTCTTGGTGTGTCCTT
>PVIW01010080.1:0-46971 GCA_004026585.1 Noctilio leporinus
CAAAACTAACAACAAGCAAAACAGAACCAAGTATATGAATACAAGGAATAGGCCTTCAGTGGTCAGGGGAATGGGGGAGGGGGGAGGGGGAGGTAGAGGCAAAGAAGGGGAGCAGCTTAGACAAGAACCTAGTATAAAGGAACCATGGACATGGACAACAGGTGGGATTGACTTTGGGGGGAATGGGTGGGTGGGGAGGTGGACAGAGGGGAGCAAAAAGGGGATGGATGTAATACAACAACAATAAAATTTAAAAAAAGAAAAAGAAAAAGAAAGAAATATCCAGGAGAATAATGAAGGGAAATTCCAGGACATCCAGTCTAAACTGGAATGTCAAGGAAGTACCAGAAGAAGGAGGAGGTCAAAGAGGAGAAATAATGAAACTGATGATCCCCCGACATATTGAGAGACATCTTACACTCTGGTGGTGAGTCTGAGGACAAACTAGTGACAGCAATATAGAAAACTAAGCAAATGATAAAACTCCAAGTATTAGCTCCAAGGAAAACTCAAGGCTAAGAAGAAAAAAATATATAATCATGTACTGCACAATCACAATAATGTAAGGAATAAATGTTGACCAAAAAAGGATAACAATATTGGGAGTTGAGGGAGGGCAGGATAAAACAGCTAAGCTCTTGTCTTCTGTAGTAGAAGGCCAATAAAAATCAAGAAAAAACAGTATAAGCATGCTGCTTAGAAATATGGAGATAAATACCAAGTAAAAGAGATCAAAGCAGTTGCTGCCAGTGGATGGGAGTGGGAGTGGGGCACGGGGTTAATGCTTTTCATGATAAACTTTATAAAATAATTTGATTTGGTTAAACTAAGTGCATGGAGCACTTTAATAAAAATAAAGATATCTGAAAATGTGGCTGCTTTGTCATTAACAATAAAGCACTTCTATATACATCGTAAGTTATTGTCACTCCCCAGTGCTTCAGGACCCACGGCCACAAACCACAGCTCAGAGGCAGCTCATTTCCTTCAGAGGCTCAGTTCCCGGAGAGGCCACAGGGGCAGGGGAAGCTTGGGGCTACAGCAATAATGAGTTCTGAAACTTCTGGACATCCAGGAGGACAGTCAGCAGGTACCTGGGTAAGGTAACACTATGCTGTGCCTACCTTTCCCTTCTGAGTTTCCTTTTCCAGTAGCAGCAACACCTACTCAGTTACCCAATGGATTAGTCAATTTTTTCAGGTGCAAGTGCCAGAAACCAAACTCCAACTGACTTAAGCAGAGAAACAATTCATAGAGTCTATAAAGTCCAGGGAAAGCCCTGGGAGAAGCCCAGGTTCTAACCCTACTTTTAACATTCACCATTGTGTAACTTGGACAAAATACTTCAGTCACCTATAACATGGTGATTATAATGGTATTGTGACTATGAAATGAGTGCCCCATTCATAGTCAACACTTAATAGATATTAACTATTATTGTAAGCTATTATCCAGGAGTCACAACAAATCTGCATGACTAATAAAAAAAACGTCATCCTGAACACATTGTAGTGTAACTGCAGAGCAAAAAAATAAAGAACAAAATATTAAAAGCCCTCAGGAAAGCGAGAACAGTTGCCTACAAAGGATTGACTGTTAGGCTGCAGCAGGCTTCTCAACATCAGTAAAAGAGACAGAAGAAAACAAATTACCTTCAAAATGTTGAGAAAAAAAAAAATCAAAACTGCCAAATGAGAAGTAAAACTCAGCCAAAGACTGAGCACTAAATGAAGATCTTATCAGATCAACAACAACTGAAAGTTTACCACCAGCAAACCTCACCAACCACTTCTAAAGATTTGCTCCAGAAAGAAGGAAATAGAACTCGGAACAAAGGATGAAATGATAGTATTGATGGGAAAACAAGGTAGTAAACCTATGGTAAACCAAAATATTGACTATACAAATAATGATAATGACTAATATTGGCAATAAAAAAGGAAGACGGAAGTAAAACACAGACCAATGACAAATGAAATAGGAAAGTGGGAGAGAGATGATGCATTTTGAGGAGCTGAGGAAGATGAAAGAAACTGATTAAAATTTGTTAATTTAAGTAAACAGGTTAAGATTTAGGGTACTTAAGATTTAGCAGGAATAGAAATAGAGCAGATAAATTTCAATATGATAGGGAGGGAAATAAAAGAATTTTAAAAGTTCAGAAAAAACTTAGAAAAAGCAGAATGGATAGAAGCCTCAAAATAAGAGAGTAGTAATGAATCCAAATATTTCAATAATCACAATAAATGTTAGTGGACTAAATACAAAAATTTTAAAACAAAACTACTTGTCTGTATGATTAAAGTTTATCATAAGAAAACATTTTTATTTATTTATTTTAGAGAGAGGGGAAGGGAGGTAGAAAGAGAGGAAGAGAAACACCAATGGGACAGAGAAACATCCATTGGCCCACCTCTCGCACACACCCATACTGGGACCCAATCTGCTACCCAGGTATGTGCCCTAACCAGGAATCAAACCAGAGACCTTTTGTTTTATGGGAACAGCCACACTAATGAGGGCAATAAAACATTTTTATTTTTTATTATTTATTTTTTAAAGATTTTATTATTTTTTAGAGAGAAGAGAAGGGATGGAGGCAGAGAGGGAGAGAAACATCAATGTATGATTGCCTTTCACCTGTCTCCAGCTGGGGACCTGGCTGAAGACCTGGCTTACAACCTGGGTATGTACCCTGACTGGGAATCTAAACAGCGACACTTAGGTTCACAGGCTAGTGCTCAATCCATTGAGCCACACCAGCCAGGGGGAATAAGACATTTTTAAAAGGGAAGTTGTTAGGCTAGAGTTTTTAAAAAAACACTTATAGCTATTTTCAAGGGTACACTGAAAATAATAAGAGATCAGGGAAACACTGATCATAAGGAAACTGGTGTACATATAGACAAGAAACTTGAATGGGAAAGTCACTAGTGATTTTTAAAAAATGAATGATTAACAAAGACCTAAAAAATGGAAAAATATGCTTTGTTCCTAGATAGAAAGATACTGTATCTAAAGATGTCAGCTGTTCCCAAAATTAATCTGTACATTTAATGCCCTTCCAAATGAAATCCCCGAACAGTTTTCAATGAAACTTGACAAGTTTTATCTAAAATTTTATACAGAGGGGCTTCCTTTATACTTTGTTTTCCCACAGGGAGATCTTAACGCAATTTTTCACAAGGGCACTGTGTGACCATGTGATGGAACACAAAAATGAGAGGGTCCCATGGCATCTTATAAATTCTCATTTTAATCAGAAAAGCAAACTGATTAGCCAGAAAGGGAAAGTGAGGCAGTCAGGGTCCAATCAAGAGTAGATTGAATGGGAAGATTAATATACTATAAAGAATGATTGGCTATGGTTAAAAGAGTAAGTATAACATAGAAAGAACCTTTATAGGGTACCCTAGTGCTGAGAAAGAGAACCCAAGGAGGGACAATCTTGGACAGGGTGCAGACCCTGTTGGAGAAGGTGGGTTCAGCCCCCTGGATGGCAGAGAAGTTTGCTGGTTTGGCCAGGCCAGAGCTGGTCTGGAGCTGCTGCTGGACAAGCAATAGCCCTCCCTCCAGATCAGGCGTCAGCCACTGGTGGTGTGTGTGAGCAGTGTGAGTCCAGGCACCAGGTGGTGGGCAGGAACCCTGTACATCAAGAGGGCCATGCGGAGGCTTTCAGAGGAGCCCAGACCTATCTCCGCAGTGCAGGTGGAGAAACAGGCAGGCAGCGGCTGCTGATGTGGGTGTGAAGTGGGGAGCTGGCGGGGCTGGGCACCCCTGGGGGCAGAAGCATTTGTGTGCTCAGAGGTTCTGATTTGTGGAGAGATTATTGCCAGACTGGGGTGGTAGGGGGACCTCTACATCTGGGCCTGCGCCCTAGGCAGCCTCTACCGATGTTCTCACACCCAAGTCCTAAACCCAGCCCCAGAAACAGCAGGACAGTCTCTCCCTCCTGCCATGTCCCTCCTGTGTCCTCTACTGAGGAGCTGAATGTGGTGCTCATCCTGAAGGAGATACTTGCGGAAATCCTCTTTATTGCAGGGCTTGTACACTGAAGGTGCGCTTGGAGCCAAGAGGCAGTAAATGGATCACCGACAGATTGCCGGTGACTTTTCATGCACCATGGTTCTCTCTTTGACACCATCATTCTCTGAGTCCAGGCCAACCTAGAGAAGAATCATTTTCCTCTGATAGACTCTAATGTGTCACAGATTTGTGTCTTCTCCCCTGAAAAGATTCTGAGTCATGCTCCCTTCACCACTCTCCCCTGTTCTTGAGCTTGCATTCTTCACTCCCCTTTTCCAGGACTTTGAAGGGGGTTTCCTTGTCTTCATTATCTCCTTCTCCTTCACTCCTCTTTTATTTTTCATCTTGTCACAGGCACACAGACCCTCAGTCCAGAGTGTTTGAATTCTGCCTTGCCCACCTCAGTGAATGCAGGCCCTTCTACTGCCTTGCAGGGCCTCCATGGGCCAGGTCTCTCTGGCACAGCCAATGAGTCTCCCACTCCTGACAGACAGTCAGGGACTCCTCTTGTTATGTCCCCTGGAGGATGACTCCTGACCCGACCCCTGTTTCCTCAGCCCTCACCCTGACAGCCTCTCTTCCCTCCTCTGTTTTTTTTTTTTTTTAAATGAAGAATGAACTTTTTCTTTTTTTTAAAGATTTTATTTCATTATTTTTAGAAAGAGGGGAAGGGAGAGAGGCAGAGAGGGGGAGAGACATCAATGTATGGTTGTCTTTCACCTGCCTCCAGCTACAGACCTGGCTGGAGACCTGGTTTGCAACCTGGTTATGTGCCCTGGCTGGGGAATCGAACCTGCAACCTTTGGGTTCGCAGGCCAGCGCCTTATCCACTGTGCTACCAGCCAGGGCTTGACTGTTTTTTATAATAGATTAAGTTCCTTTCAAGAAGTCTCATACAGGATGCCCCGACTCCTTTCTTCTCTGTTTCCTCCCATGTGCAGGCAGCGCTGGGCAGTTCACCTCCTCAGAAACTAGCTCTGTTTTGAGCACCACGTCTTCCCACAATAACTATTGAATGACTTCTAAACTTTTCCACAAGCTAGCCCTGATGCCCCACCCCTAGATGTTGGCCCTGGAGGTGGCCAGCGCTGATGCTGTTTGATGGGAGGGTTGTTAGGTTGTGCCGCAAATTGGTCAGAAAGGGTCTGTATCAGTGACTAACAGCCTGCTGGACCTTTCTGTCATGAGGCCTTAGCAAGAGTTCCACCAGTGGACTCCAGGCCTGGCCTGGAGGGGCCCACCACTGCAGGAAGTACCTTGTCAAAGCTCAGGGGAGCCCTTGGGTGGGGGCCTTGACAGCTGCGCCAGTCACAGTCCTCACCCAGAGAAGGGTGGGGCTGACAGGGCCCTCAAGCTGCTGGTGGACTGGGTGTAGCAGCAGCCAGTTGGATCAGTATGCAACAGACAGACAGACAGACACACCACATATTGCTCTTGAGGCTCAGCCCAGCCTACTATGGGGGTTGTAGCTGGCTTTATCGAAAGTTTCCCATGTGCAAAGTCCTTTGTTTCTTTTTTCTGCTTAAACTTGGATACCCCCATCCCCCGGCTGGTGTGGCTCAGTGGATTGAGCACCAGCGTTCAAACCCAAGTGTCACTGGTTCGATTCCCAGCCAGGGCACATAAGCAGGTTGCAAGCCAGGTCTCCAGCCAGGTCCCCAGCTGGAGGCAGGTGAAAGGCAACCATACACTGATGTTACTCTCCCTTTCTTCCTCCCTCCCTCCCTGTCTCTCTAAAAATAATGAATACAATCTTTTAAAAAACAATAATAAACTTGGGCCCTTCATAATGTTCTCCACACCTATTCCCCAAATGGAGCATGGTAAAAAGTAAGCACTCAGTGGCAGAGGGTATGGTGGTTAGTTGCTTGAGTGTTGGAATTTTTAAAAAGCTCTGAGTGAACCTGGATTTTCCCACTTTTGACCTTAGTGCTCTTGGGTAACTTAACACTTCTCTGCACAGTAGTTTCTGCATCTTTAAAATGGGACTAATACTATTACTTTGCTCACAGAATTGCTGTGAGGTAAAGGAAAACACGTATGTAAAATGTGTAGCACAAAATAAGCAGTCAAAAGAAGATATATAATTATATCATTACTAATAAAAGGAATTTGTGATAAAAATAGGAGAGGCAGACAGGAAACCCCTACAATGCAGAAAAGACAGAAGGAAATGGGAAATGTTATGGGCCCGGTGTCAGCCCTGGGAAAGCTCAGACCTTCAAGAGAACTTGCTTCAGGGGCAGAGGTGACTGACAGCCCCAGCTGCCACCCTTAAGAGCCACTGCTGTGTTTACTTAAAGACCACATTTTCTCAGGGCTGCTCCCAGCCAGCCAGTGCCTGACTGGGTGGGGCGGCAGGGCCAGCCCTTTCCTGTGTGATGTGGGACTTCTCCACCAGGCACTCATCAGCCGGCTGTAATTTTCTTAGAAGTGTGCTGCAGGCTGAGGATCTTTCTTCCTGAGCCTGCTTCCTTGCCCCTCTCCTTTCACAGGTACCCAGGTGGCATTATGAGCTGAAGGCTGTCTCTCTGCTGGTCCAGCTTCCTTCTCTTTTTCACTCACAGGTGTTTCTATGAATACATCTCTTACACAAATACAGCCTCTTCTCGGAGGACCTGAACTCACACAGGCCCCATCCCCAGGGCAGGGCTTCCTTGGAGGAAGGGCCACAGAGAGGCATGAGAGGGTTCCTGCTGAGTAGCACCTAGAGGGTATACATTTTGAGTGGGAAGTGGGAAATGGATGTCCTCATGCTCCACATTCCATTCTGTGGTGGAGCGCCTCTCAGGCCAGTCAATCCCTGACTCTTGTTGCCCCCCACCTCCTACTCCCTACTCTGACCCCTCCAGCCTGCACTTCAAATCCATTCTTCTGCTGCCGTGACTGGTGCAGCTCAGTGGGGTGGGTGTCATCCTATGAACCAAAAGCTTGCCAGTTCAATTTCAGGTCAGACACATGCTTGGGTTGCAGGCCAGGTCCAGGGTTGGGGGCAGGCAAGGGACAACATATTAATGTTTCTCTCCCTTTCTATTCTCTTCTCTCAGAAAAAAAAAAAAAATCCATTATTCTGGGCCATGAGAATAACTACTGTGAATGTTGTTTGGTTGGACCAGTATTCCCTATAGGACTAGGGAAAAGTTTATTGCCAGCTTCTCTCAAACCAGCCATGGAAGTGAGGAGAACCGCAGCCGGGATACAGCCCCGTTGGCCCTGAGACTGGCTGCTGAGGTGGCTCAGGCCTGAGCGAGCCAGGAATCTCCAGCCCAGGCAGGGTCATGGCGGTGCCCAGTGCAGATTGGCTTAAACCTCCAGCCCTTGGAAGAACACAGTGGAGGCCTCCCTCTGCTCCTCATCTCCAGCGTATCAGTGTGGCCTTGAGGTCTGCAGGATGGTACTGTTCACATGGGTGCAAGAAGTGATCATGGTCTTTCCCCTTGGACATCAGATTATGAAAGAGAGTAGAGTGAGGAGAACTGAAAAAATTTATTTGGCTGCCCTGGACTCCTGCCTCCGGCCAGAGAGAAGTTTCGAGGCAGGCCACAGGGCCTCCCAGCTCTGCTGGTAAGATGAGGCCTCCAGGCCAGGCGCAGGCCGGCCTTCATGTGCCAACTGGAAACACTGCAGGCCAGTCTCCACATGAAACTCTAAAAGTGCCATGGCTGTTTATCTTTCTGTCTCAGGAATAACAAGAACAATCACCAGTTCCTTGGTGTATTTCATACTTCTGTTATCTCTTCTGACTGTTTGCACATATGAAGGCTCTTAATTTTTTTATTCTGCCACCTTACTGAATTATTTTATTGTCTGTATTAATTTTACCATTTATTCTCTTGGGTTTTTTAGATATACTATAATATTATCTGTAAACAGAGGTAGTTTTGCTTCTTATCCAATTCTCTCTCTCTCTTTTTTTTTAAGATTTTATTTATTATTTTCCAGAGAGTGGGGAAGGGAAAGAGGCAGAGAAGGAGAGAAACATCAATGTATGGTTACCTTTCACCTGCCTCCAGCCACAGACCTGGCTGGAGACCTGGCTTGCAACCTGATTATGTGCCCCAGCTGGGGAATCGAACCAGCAGCCTTTGGGTTCGCAGGCCGGCACCTTATCCACTGTGCTACCAGCCAGGGCCTTATCCAATTCTTAAACTTCTAACTATTTTGTTCACATCTGATTGCATTGACCAATTCTACCAAGAACAGATCTGATAACCCATGGGACGCTGTTAAAGCCATGCTTAGAGCAAAGTTTATAGCTCTAAAAATATATGTTAAAAAAGAACCAATATTAAATGGTCAAAGTTTCTGCCTGAAGAAGCTATACAAAGAGCAAATGAAACTTAAAGAAGAAAACAGTCAAGAACAAAACTCTTTTCAATAGAAAATGGGAAAATAATACATGAAATCAACAAAAGCAAAAGTTAGCTCTTTGAGAATAACAATACAATTGATAAACTGCCTAGCTAGATTGATCATGGAGAGAGAAACTACAAATGAATGAGAGGAGCATCATCATACCTCCTGAAACGAAGGACTTGACCAGAGGGCCTCTGAGGTCCGTTCCAGCTCTAGTTCAGCCTTCTCCTCTGGCCGCTGCACCTCTGCTCCCAGCCATCTTAGCTAGCCAGGAATGGATCCCTCAGTGGCTTCTCCACCAGGCCTGCAAGGGCCACTTGCAGATTAAGACTCGGGTCACAGCAACAGGAGCCTCCAGTGTGATGGTGACTTGGGGTCCTCTTCAGGAAGAGTGATGGGTGGTGAAGAGGTTTGGAGCAGGGGTGTCAGAAAAAGGACACGGGACTGCATACAGAGCTCAGGCCCAGCACCATACGGAAGTAGCTTTCTCCCCATATCAGCCCACCTAGCAAGGAGGTTTCAGAATGGTCCTGGATGTCCAGCCTACTCTCTAGCTGCCGCTTTTCGCACCCAGCCCATTCCTACAGCCTTGGGTTCCTCCTTGACCCTAGAAGACACTTTCACCTGCTAACGGACCATGTTCTTTGGAGCAGCTGGAGACTTCAGGACCTCACACTGACATAAGCTTTGGTGGCAAGTCCCTGGTCATATTGCTCCTCCATGGAAAAGGATCCCTGGCCCTGGAGCTCCAAAATTCTTCTTATCCCGGTATTCCCTGGGGCCAACCTTGACCCCCCACAGCAAGCCTCTCTGGGAGTTTCCATTGGAAGTGGCTTATCTAGACCTAGGCAGGCTTAGATTTCCAGGTTCAAGGCTGCAGAAGGCAGACACAGTCTGGGAATGAGGTATGGATTCTCAAGATACTGGCCCTGGTCACATTTGGTCTCCTCTGTAGCCAGCATAAGGAACAGCAGGGGAGGCACAATAAGGCAGCCTTCATGTAGTGGTTCTTGCTCAAAGGAAGGCACAGATTGGGATGGGGGGGGCGGGCAGTGATGGGAGGCTTCTGGGCCTAGAATCACCAGCAACTCTATTGAGCATGAGACTGCAGATGCATCTGGGAGTCACATGCCAGCCTGGTGAGGACAGTGAAGGGAGCTTGTGTGAAGACTGTGGCCTCAGCTATTGGTCCCAGGGGGTAACTTTTAAATGCTAGGGTTGAGGATGTCCATGACTAATGCCCCTTAGACTTATGCTTCTCCACTCCTTTCATGTGTGGGACTCCTACATAGTGGTGCCACTGATTTAGTACACTAGGGAAAATAAACAAGTCTGCAGGGAACTAGCTGGAAGAGAAAAACCAAGAGGGATGCAAACACCCAGGCATGTCCAGTCATCTTAGCAGCTGAGGAGCTCAGTTTCTCCCATTCAGGAATATTGGGAACAGTGTCCAGTAGCTGGAAGCCCTGCCCTTGGCCACCAGCTTCCCCTGCCAGTTCCTCCTGCTCTGGCTCCAGCTCTGGCTCTGTCCACACTAAATCCAGCTCTTGACAAGGATACCTTCTCCCTGGGTGATAACAGCAGCAATCACAAGAGGATGGGACTGTAGTTGTTCATGGCTTAGCAAAGCAGGGATCTGTGAGAAGATCAGGGCTCCACCCTTAGAGTGGTTCCCACGCTGAGAGCTTTTTCCTCACCCATTGGAGGTCAACCAGCACCTCCAGGAGGCCCTGGCACAGCTAATAGAAGAAAGAGAAAGCACACACACGTGCCTACGGGGACACGCAAAATGGAGCACCTCCTCCTCCCAGGCCAGGAGGAGGGAGAAGGATGAGGCAGATCCATGGGGCAAAGACAAGGAAAAAGTCCTTTGAACTGTCCCAGAAAGTCAGGTCTACCCTGGCCAAGAGGAGGGCTGGATCTAAGGTCCAGTTTCTCTAGCCAGCATCACTGGCCACCCCTGACCCCATAATGTGGTCCAGTTTTGAGCCACCTGCTCTGGATGCACCTGGCAGGAGCAGTGAGGTTCAAATCACTTAGGATCAGTCAAGAGGGCTTTCCTTTTGGCAGCTCAGAGCAATCAGCACCCCATGTAAAAGAGTAACCCCCATGCACTAAGGATGTGCGGTATGTCCATCACTGTGCTTGGCATGTCATACACTTTGATGTTTCACCCTCAAAGCAACCTGTGAGCCACCTGGGAAAGGCTCAGCGAGGTGAGCCATTCTTACACCAACAGGTTCCTTTCCTTTGAATGTGACAGATTTAGCTGGTCCAGCAGAACCATGGACGTCAGTTCAGATTGATGGTGCATTTGGAGACCCAAAAATAGTGGTGATAAGGAAAAAACCTCTCAGATATTGCCCTGGCTGGGTGTCTCAGTTGGTTGGATCATGGTTCTTTTTTTTTTCTCCCTTCCTCTCTTTCTAAAATCAATAAATCCATAGGTAAAGACTGAAAGAAAAAAAAACTCAATAGAATAAAACTTTATGAAACAATAATACCTAAAATGTATTTATTATTTAGGATGTACAACAGTTCATTTAATCTAGACTTATTTCTTAAACAGACAAATTTAGAAAACTTACTGTGTAGTTAAAAATTGCTATATATATATATATATATATATATATATTTTTTTTTTTTTTTTTTTTTTTTTTTTTTTTTTTTTTTTTTTTTTTTTTTTTTTAATTTGGGGGAATGATCTTAGCCGGTCGGTCCTCTTCTCCTCTTCTATCTTATTTTTTAAATTTTATTATTTATTTATTTAAAAAAATACTTTATTTATTATTTTTAGAGAGAGGGGAAGGGAGAGTGGGAGAGAAACATCAATGTATGGTTGCCTTTCACCTGCCTCCAGCTACGGACCTGGCTGGAGACCTGGCTTGCAACCTGGTTATGTGCCCTGGCTGGGAATCGAACCAGTGACTTTTGGGTTGGCAGGCTGGCACCTTATTCACTGCACCACCAGCCAAGGCTGTCCTCTTCTACCTTGAAACTGGAAATTCTCCTTTAGAATATTTTACTTACATCCCCCAACACCAACCCATCAGATTAATGATGAAAAAGATAAAAATAATGACACATAAATTCATAACCCATGATTCAAAACAAGAAAGGGAGGTCTTTACAGATCAAAAACTCTGAGGCAACACTAAGTAAGGAGGCAAATGGGAGCCTTAGCAAGGTGCCCCTTTGCAAGGTGCCATCCATGCCATTGCTGTACTGTCACCCAGGGCCTGCCCCAGGGCTCTAACACTCTCTGCAACTGCGTCACTTCAGCCTCATGAGTCCCACACCACCACCTAATGGCCACTATTGCCATTGCATGGCCAATGACAAAACCGAGAGCCATTATATAGCTAGCGCAGGTATAAAACCCTCTCTAAGATGAGACTGCAACCAAGAATTACGAAAGATAGAAAGAAGGCTAAGTCCATGAAAGAGGGACAACAAATAAAGGATGTACCCTAAGTAACTAGTTCACAGAACAATCAGGAAAATTCCTTAAAATGCATATATTCACACAATCTGAGTTAAGGGAGTAAAACACATCCATGCAATGAAAACAGGCAGTTTTGGAAGATCCCATTACTCTCTATTAACTATCACATTTTAAACCAAAAAAAAAATGTGATAGTTAAAAGCTCACAAAAGGTCACCAAAGCCAGGGAGAGTTGCAGACTAGACACAGGTAAAGGTTGTGCTCATGAACTGGAACATGGAAATAAAAAGATAAAATGTGTAAAGGAAAGTTTAGGAGTATGGGGAATCAACTCAGATATTTTTAAATCCATTTAATAGGTATTCCAGAAAGAGAGAATGAAGATGTGTAGTTTTTAGATAAAGTTGGTGGATAATTTCTTAGAGTTTACATCTCTCTTTCTCTCTCTCTCTGTCTCCTCTTCCTTCCTCCAATTTAAAAATGAAACTTTAATTTTTTAAAGATTTTATTTATTATATCCAGAGAGGGAGAGAGAGAGGCAGAGAGACACCAGTGTATAGTTGCCTTTCACCTGCCTCTAGACACGGACCTGGCTGGACACCTGGCTTGCAACCTGGTTATGTGCCTTGGCTGGGAAATCGAACCAGCAACCTTTGAGTTCACAGGCTGGTGCCTTATCCACTATGTTACCAGCCAGGGCCTAAAAATGAAACTTTTAAAAGATTAATGAGAGAGCTAACCTGGAGATAACCTCAATTTTCGTCAGCAGGTGAATGGATAAACAGACAGAGGTATACCTATACAATTCCTACTTAGCTATGAAAGGGAATGAGCTGCTGGCACACACAATATGGGGTGAAAGAATCCAGACACACTCTAGCCCTGTAGTGACAGAAAGCAGATCAGTGGTCATGAGGACCAGGATGAGACATTGATTGGGAGGGAGCACAAAAGAACTTTTGGGGTGGTGGAAATGTTCGATATCTTGATTGTGGTGATGGTTATGCATGTACATAAATTTGAACACTTTATTCTTTCCTCCCTTTCTTCCCTCCCAGGGTGTGGGGCAGCACCATGGAGTAAGTTCACGCGATCAGTTCACAGGAGTGGCACCCTTGGGGCCATGCTGTGTACAACTGTGCAGCCACACACCGCATCCCCAGTGGTTACACTTTCTTCCTTTGCATGATGGGAAACCCCGATGAGATGAAGAACGACGCCCCGCTCTTGTGTTTCCATCCAGCCTCGAAAGGAAACGGCTTCACTGTGTTCTGCTGGCCAAATGCTTCCCACCTGGTCACCTTCAGGACCCTGACACTATGTTCACCATTATGGGAAAGTGTTGGAAACAGGGATAGAAAAGAACTAGAAATAGACTCAAATTCCTCCTCAGCTAGGAGCAGGAGCCAAAATGGCCAGGTTCTCTTTGCCCCCCAACTCCTCACTTGGGTTGGCTCCTGCATTCAATCCTGGAGACGTTTCCTCGTTCCCTGGTGGAGGTCACCCCGCCAGAGGTCACCCCTGTACCTGCTGACCACCTTCCTGGCTAGAGCACTGGACCAGCCTCCCCCTTCCCGCCCTCCCAGCACATGTCTCATTATGTCTCCCCACACCTAATCTGAGCCAACGGGGCATTTCCTATACTTCTGTGAGAATGAAGATACCTGCTGGCTCTTCACAAGCCCACCCACATGCCTACTTTCTTCACAGAACTGGCTGGCTTAGGAGGGTGAACACTGCTCCCACCACCCTGTGGAAGGTAATCACATAGCGACACACAGACATTGTTGTATGAAACTTTTCATAAATATTTGCATTTGGGGGAGAAGGTCCATGGTTTCTGTAGCTTTTAAAGAAGATCCAGATGGGTTAACCACTGGAGTGGAATGTTATACACCTTCCCATGGTTGGTAGGTAAGGCTCCCTCTCTTTAGACTGTAGGATCCCAGTTATTTGTCAAGTATTTACTCAGCATCCACTCCATGCCAGCTACTGTTCTAAGCCCTGGGGATACAGCAGCAAACAAAACAGACAAAAACTTCTGCCTTTGGGGGTTCACTTTTCAGAGGTCAGAGACAGCCAAGACTGTATGAAACATCAACTAACACAGACTAAAGAGTCTAAGTTCTGACCTCTGTGAAGATCTAACTCTGTGAGTTCCAGGTTCTAAGAAATCTACGAAGCTCTAAGTTATGAAGTCTATGGAGATCCTAATAAACAGGCTGTTAATGATGGTGGGCAGTGGTGAGCACAGGTGCCATCATCAGAGCTTAGGGACCAACCTAGGGCTGCCCCAAAAGGCACCTGAGAATGAGAGGCAGGGGTGAGGGGGCAGAAGAGACCGGGCTGACTCCACCTCCACAAGTCAAAAGCACTGGCTCTTTTGAGGCCTGGCTCCCCTAGTCCTCCCAGCTCATGTCCAGCTAGAGGCTTGGTTTGGTGGGAGGTCTCAGGCCAGGCCAGGGGCACAGGCTGGGACTGAGCCACCTTCCTCCCAGCTGGAAGCCAAATCTAGGGTCTTCTTCCCACAGTCAGCACACACGAGGCTTCCTTGGAGAAGTATCCCTGATTGAAAAAGCAAGGGTGACTTTGGTCCTGGAGAGCAGACTTGCGTGTGAAAGAGTGAGGCCAGGGGCACAGCCAACACATGCACTGCTGGTGGAGGGGGGTCAGGAGCAATGTTCAAGTGAGCGAGTGTGCCAGCTGGGCCCTGGAAGGTGGCCCAGGGCAGGGCCGAGAACAAGCCGGCCAAGCTTCCAAGAGCCAGGGGCAGCAGGCCTGGAGAGCTCCCAGACCAAGCCTGCTTAGAGTGACCCCTCCTGCACAGACCTAAAATCTACCCATGCTGAAAAGGTTCCAGGTATTTGGACGGTCCCAAGTGGGTCAGGAGAGGTGAGAAACAGGGAGAGAGGTTGCTGAGCTCATCAGCTGTGTCTGTGAGAGGGGCAGAAACCCAGGTGTCTGCGTTCCCGGCCAGGCTCCTTCTACTGCTGCCCATCGCTGGCTGACTGACAGGTGCTCCCCTGCCTGCCCTCAGGAGGAATACACACACACACACACACACACACTTGTAGGCGCACATTCACTCTGCCCCCTGATAGCGGGATATGCCCTCAACACGCACCCTGCTGGGACTGGTGAGATTGCACGAGGTGGAAGCTGTACACATGACAAGGGAACGTGGCCCAATTTTAAGGAGTGCACGGTGAGTGATTAGCAGGGAGACAGTGTGCATACCCACCAGCTGGAGCCTGGCCTAGACAAGTCATCATCCCACAGCCTTCAGGAGGCTCAGCAGAAGAAGGCGGTGAGCCGTGAGGAGGAATAGGGAGGCCAGAAGGTGAAGGAAGGTCAGTAAAAAGGACGATGGAGTTAGTGACCCAGAATGGCAAGCAGTATGGTCCCCCCACCCCTGATCCTTGAGTGCACTCACACTGCAGCCAGGAGCTGGGGACAGCAGGGGCAGGGGAGGAGAGGGTGTCAGGCCATGTGCACAAGTGTGGCTTGGATGGATGCATTTTTGGTTTTGGTTTCAGTTCAAGAAGAATAACCTCCACCTCAGTTCTCACAGCTCATTCTGGTGAGGGTCTGATGTCCTTCTGCATCTGGAGAGGCCCATGGGGCTAAACTATCACCCTGACGTTCCTCTACAAACTCCAGTGTAAAATGAGCACTGCTCACTTCTGTCCTACGCCGCAAGAGCCCCTGGAGAGGCATACTGCCCCATCTTCCCCCAGAGACACATACAAGAAGGGCTCTGCCCCAAGTCCAAGCTGCAATTCTGCAAGAGCTTTCTAGAGTCTGGGGTATTTTACAGCAGGTCCCACCCAGCAAGATGGGAAGCAGAAGCCCCTTAGGGTCCACGCCTCCCTCTACCAAGTCCTAGCCTAGGGCACGACAGTCCCTCCTGTGTCTCAGTCTTTTCATCCCAGGTCAGCCTCCAGCTCTGGCCCCAGCCTGGCGCCGGTCCAGAGCCAGCTGGAGCGCCTGCTTGATGGTCTCTACGTTGTTCAGAACGTTGTATCGACTCAGGGCCACCAGCCGATCAAACTCCTTGGGCTCATAGGTAAAAATCATCATACCACAGGGGGAGTCTGGCCCATTGATGTCGAAGTCCCCAAAGGCCTTCTCCTCAGCTGTCTGCCGCTCCACACCTGTGGGTGGGAAGTGGAGGAAAGACCAGGCTGGGCACTCTGGTTAGGAGCTTCCAGCTCAGAAGCCCCCTTTCCCCAGGACATCTGGCTGGTTCTCATGGACCGACCCTGGGCTAGCTCTGCTCGGTCGCCCATCAGGCTCCTCGTCAGGGAATCATCCCCCATCACCCCATCACCACTCCAGGGCTCTGTGAGCCAGACTCAGGCCCAGGGCCTCCTCTCACCTGGGGCCATGTGTGTGCGGAAGGTGCGGTTGACAAGGGGGAAGTGCAGCACAATGGGTGAGCGGGGGTCCTTGGCTGTGGCAAACAGGTAGCACTCACGGGGTTGCTCCAGGTCCTCTGGGAGCACCTCGATTTGGGGGAAGGGGATGCCTCGGTCCAGGCAGTACTTCTCTGTCATCTGTAAGACCTGGGCAGGGAGGGAGGCTTCTGAGCCCACTGCCCCCGACCTGGACTCACACAGGTTCAGGTCTTGAGGCCCGTCCTGCCTGCTGCTAGCTAGTGACTTCAGGCAGGTGACATTAACCTTTCTGAGACCATTTCTTCGTTTATAAAATAAAAATGAGAATAACTCTCTAGTGGGGTTGTCTGTGGGTTAACAATAGTCACCAGCATTCTCACCATCCTTCCTCCCTGTAGTTACCTGCCACTGCCCTCCTCTGACCCTCCTGCTCCCTCTCAGGGGCTGACTTCAGTTTCAGGAGGCTAAGACTGGGTGATTATAGAAGGTCACAATGGACCCAAGAGAAGGAGGAAGAAGCAATTAAAGAGGGAAGAGCTGGCCTGACAGCATGTCTAGAACCCACATCCAGATGGTGAAACCTGCCCACCTGCACCCAGGGTTTGAGAGACTCCCAGAGGGGACCCTGATGGCTCTGTCATCATAGTAACAAAGGGACAACAGGCCCAGACCCGGGCCCTGATGGGAGCAAGCAGTGCTATCAGAAACAGGCAGGGTTCAGAACAGAGGCCTTCTCTTCCAGGACAGAAGACACCTGAGGACCCTCTTTGGCCTCCTCTCCCAACTCCAACTTCCTCGCATCACCTCAGCCACCCTGTCCTCCACCGGGGAGACCAGCGCCACTCAGTGTGCACAGGGGTCCCCAGCCAAATGGAGCCCAGGCCCTAACACTGGGTTAGGCTGCCTTAATAGAAGACACCCACCCCATACCTCAAAAGGGGCATCCAGGGAGTAGTCAAAGGACACAATGAGGTCCACCGTTCTCTGAGGCACCAGGCTCAGCGGGAATGGGGAGTTGATGGCAAAGCCCCCGTCCACCAGGTGCAGGCAGTCTTGCATGGGAGTGAGCTGGTTGGGGAAGGCGTCCGGGTGCGTGTCTACACAGGGACAAATACTTGCTTTTCTTAGCAACTCTCTGCTCTTCCCATGGGGACCATTCCTCTGTAGAGATCTCTGCTTCCTCCCTGCTCTCTGACAGCCACACTGAGGTGTCCCAGCCCAGTCCCAGCCCAGCACAGTCATCAGCTCCCACCGCATCAGCCTCTGGGCAGTGGAGCCCCAACTTGGTCAAAAGGCAGCATTGGTCCCAGGGAGCTGGAGGCACAGACAGCAAGAGGGCCCCCCCCACAGGAGCACCCACCTTTCCAGGCCACAAACTCCCTGCCAGCCACATAGTCCTTGTGCAGACACAGGCCACGGGTGAAGTTAAAGTTCTCCGCGGAGGTAAATCGGGAGGTGAATATGTCCAGCATAGCCTGGGAAAAGGGTCCCTGGGGGGTGAAGAGCTTCGTTCGCAGCCTCGTGGGGTCGTGCAGCTGAAACCTGTGGTTGTCATCTAGCGAGGGTAGTGCCATCCTTTGTCCAGTGGCCTGTATGGCCCAGGAGAGGCCCTTCCATCCCCTCCGGCCACCCCTCCTCCGCCCCTGCCCTGCCTCCCAGGCCTCTGACCACTGTGTCCCAGAATCCCTTTCAAACGACCTTTTTCTTTCATGTTTCCCATGTTTTTAAGGTTGTCTATGATGTTATTAAATAATGATTTGTTTCCCATTTTGAAACTAAAGCTGTATATACAATTTCCAGTTAGCATTTCATCCTAATATTAAACACCTATTGAGCAGTTGCTACGTGCCGGGCAATGCGCTGGGCAGGAAGGATGGGAAGGTGACTAGGTCCCAACCCTCAGGGCTCCCACCTACTTAGGGGAGGGTCATATAGAATGAGTCTGTGGCAGGGACGAGGAAGGCTTGTGCATGCAGCGTGGCAGGGACCTTGGTGATCACACCCTCGTAAGACTGGAGTGGAGCAGGGAAACTAACTCCCTGACAGAATGAGATCTCAGCATCATCTTAAGAGCTGAGCAAAAGTTATCCAGGGGAGAAAGGGAGGAATGACACTCCTCAAAGCAGGGAGCACATAGGCCATATAAGGAGCAGGCCGAAGAGGAGCCCTGAGCTGTGAGGACACAGTATCAACCGGATGCCCAGTGGTCCTGGACTGAGTTGACCTAATCTGAGCCCAAGAGGAGAATTCAAAGGTGTCATCCGATCATGAAGCACTCACAGCTCACACTGCCTGACTCATGCTCTCCCCCAGCCCCCACCCCAACTGCCTCGGAGGGACATCGCCTTCTCTGAACCCAGCGGGACAGCCAGTCCTTCACCATCCTCTCCCTCACCCTCTGTGCCTCTGCCAGGGCCCTGTTGCTGGACAGAAGAATGGAGGGGGTTGGGGGCCAGGTCTGAACCCTCACCTGTGATGTCCACACTGCCTCGGTGCCAGTCCAGGAAGCCGAGGCTAGAGCCGGCGGTCTTCTGGAAGATCTCGTCCAGGCTAGCTGCAAAGGCACTGCCCCATATGCCTAAGGAGACAGACAAGGCCCAGGTCCTCACAACTCCTCCGCCCAAACCAGGGCCTGGCCCGGCACCTGCCCTGTCCCCAGCCCTCCAACTCAGACTCACCCTGCAGGTAGCAGATCCGGGGCTCTGGCCAGAACTTCAGCAGTCTCCCCATGAAGAACTCCGAGCCAAAGAGCTTGGTGGGAACATACGCCCCATATTTGGGGAAACCAATCTCATGAGGGGTAAACTCGCACCACTCTGAGGACCCAGAGTAAAGGGCATGTTACCAGGGGCTTCCCCTCCCCCAGGATCCCAATGTTCCCCCCTGGCCATTATGACTAAGCAACAATCATAGCCAAAAGCAGGAGGCAGCAACCCCACTGTGCTCCAAGGCTCCCCTCTGTATCCTAATCTCCTGACCTCTCACACCCTCCAGCCAACCATCACCCCGGCCTGCCTCCTATGCCCGGGCACAACCAGGCACCTGCAAAGTCTTCCCCGCTGGTGTTGGTGCGGACGTTGACGCTGGCGTAGATGGGATAAGGGTTCTGACTCTGACTGACTGCCTCCTGCTGGTCAGAGAGCTTGGCCGGATTTTCCTGGGCAGGAAAGAAGGGAAGCTGACTGGCTTTGTGGGAGTTCCTTTTTCCCATCCCAGTGACCTGAGGCTGTGCTCTAGAGACAGCTCTCTAAGGGATAGGCTTTAGGCTGCAGCAAAGGTTAGGCCACTGTAGGTTTTGTACAATGCCACAGGCATTGGGAACACTGTCCCACCTTCTTTCCCATTCAAGAAAGCGTATCAAAATCAAAGAGAGTCAGGGTGACATTTTTAAAGGAGTCACTGAAAGTCCAGTCTACTTTATTTAAAAAGTAAATCACTGGTGCCCTGGCTTGGTGGCACAGTGGATAAGGAGCCAGCCTGCGAACCCAAAGGTCGCTGGTTCCATTCCCAGCCAGGGCAACATAGCCAGGTCTCCAGCCAGGTCTATAGCTGGAGGCAGGTAATAGGCGACCACACATTGATGTCTCGCTCCCTCTCTGCCTCTCTCCTTCTATCCCTTCCTTTCTCTCTAAAAGTAATAAATAAAATATTTTTTTAAAAAAGTAAATCACTGGAAAACATCAAATCTCTTCTTATAAATTAGAAATAACTTGTGATATACATTCACAACTGATAGCCACACAGCAGGGGGCCAGACCCCGACAGCTGAGCCCCGCACTCGCATTGAATCGCTCTTTCCCCACTGGGCATTCTAGGCTTGCAGTTCTATGAGAAGCCACCAGATGGCGTAAGCCACAGCCTGTTGGCTAACGGGTGAGGGTGCCTTCAGCGTCAGGTTGGAATCACTTGCAACACTTTCAGGAACACTTGTGCTAGAGCCCCTCCCCAGGCCAATCAAAATCAGTGTCTCTGGAAGTGGGGCTCAGGCATGGGGTGTTATTGAAAAGCTGCACAGGTGATGGTAGTATGCAGACAGACCTGAGAACTGCAGACCAGCCTCTCCCTCCCCAGGGGTTAGAGCCAGGAAAAATGAAGGGGTGTCAGCCCCTCAAGGATCTCAACCTTTGCCCTCAGGGAGCTCAGACCTAAGGGATAGATTTGCAAATCTCAGATCTCAGCCTAGTGGCTAAGGCAGAATTAAGTGCAGGACGGGCACAGATGGAAAGGGACCATGTTTATCTGTTACTGGCTCTTCACTTACCTCCTGGTACAGGAAATATTCAATGAGGAGGCCCCAGAGGTCAATGAGGGAAATGCTGTGACCGCTGCTTTCCAGCTTCCCCAGCTCCTGAGCATAGTACTGTAGGCGCTCTGCGGACACTGCCCCCACCTTACTGCTACAGACCCGAGCCCGGGCACGCTCAGTGGGGCCCTGTAAGGCCACCTGGGACCAAGATGGGTCCTTGTACAGTGTGGAGATGCACCTGGGCATGAAGGGAATAGAAGGCAGTTAGGAGCAAAGGAGCACAGCAAAGGGAGAGAGGGATGCAGGTGTCTGTGAGTGACCCCTCCTCCCTATCACTTGTACCCACTGCCCTGCATCACCCACTCAGGGGGTTCCTGGGGCTCAGTCCCTTCCTACCCCTGTTAACCCCCTTAGGGGCAGCCCCCCACCCAGGACTCCCACCAGATCACCAGGGCATACCCATGCGGCTTCAGAGCTCTTCTTTACTGTCCCCTGCTCCCACTCACTTACCAGGTGGACCCAGAGACCCCACTCAGGTAGGTCACAGTGTCCAGGAGGCTGAGCTCCTGCAGCCCTGCTAGGCTGCCGTACAGGGAAGACATGGCGCGGGTTCCACCCCCGGAACCCAGCACAGCCACCACAGGCACCTGGGTATAGTGATAATTAAGACAGCAATGTCTACTTCCACTGTCATTGATATAGTACCGCCTATAATGTCAGACATTGATCTAAGAGCCTTACGTGTATTACCTTACTGAGTTCCCATAGCAACCCAATGAGATCCCACTTTTACAGATGAGGGAACTGAGAGGCACAGGAAAGTTAGATAATGTGCCCGCAATCATGCAGTTAGTAAGTGATGGGCTGCAATCCAAAGTTGTACTGCTCCAGAGATGGCTCTTAACCATTACACCTGGAAAGAATGCAATGCAAGGTATATGGAACCCACCCAAAAAAGCTAAAGTGGGGTTTCTCAATCTTGGCACCACTGGTAATTGTGGTCCAGATCATTCTTTGCTGTGGGGGCCTGTGCTGTGTGTTGTAGTTATTTAGCAGCCTCCCTGACCTTCACCCTGTAGAGGCCAGTATCATCCCTCTTCCCACATCCAGGTGTCACAATAAAACATGTCTATAGACATGGACAAATGTTACCCGGGTCAGGGGTTGAAACTGCCTCCAGGTGAGAACCACTAGACTAGTGACAAAAACCACCAAGCAGCCTGGACCTCCACTAACATGAGAGGTGCCTGTGGGATCAGAAGTTTTTTAGTTGCTCAGCTTTTCTATGAAGGTCTCATTTCACCCAGATTTTTGGATCCTCCTTTATTCTTCTGTCTTAAAAGAAAAATGCTCCCTGGCCACTGTCCAACAAAGGCTATCCCCTTCAGAGAACTGGAAGAGACAGTGTCCCCTATAGGCAGGGTCTATGCTAATAGAGATTAGCACTATCTAATAGAGATTAGATAGTAGGCACTGCCCCTCCCTCCAACACACACACACAACACACACACACACACACACACACACACACACACACACACGTCAGCTCTGGGCACAGGCTCCAGAGAACACTTGCAGCCTAGAAAAGCAACCAACTTTTTCCTGATTTACCACAGCTCTCACCCTCAGCACTGCCCTTCCTTCTTCTGTCTATTGTTTTGGATGGAATTGTGCCCCACTCCCACTCTCAATTCAAATGTAGAAGCCAATGTGATTACTGAGGAAAGAATGAAGTTAAAGAAAAATGAATGGGGTCTCTTCTAAGCCTTACTTCTAAATTATTCAGAGAACCTGAAGCTTGAGGAAAACCAATAAATTTATCCTTAATGCTTAAACTTTTAAACTTGACTCTGATTTTTCAGTCCTGCGTTAGACATTATACAGACTGCCATCAGTACAGCACACATGGCTGCACAGACCAAACACAAGACCTCCTCAAAGGCAATGTCTGTGGGACCAGACTGCCTGATGCCCCACTGGACCACCTGAAATCTATGATCATAATTACTGATAGAGTTCATACACCGTGATGGACTAATCAAATAGCTAAGAATGCAGGGCCCCTTTCTCTTTAGCTTTTCAGTTACATCATAAAAAATAAATGATTTTTAAAATAAATAAATAAATGATTTTTATGTTCCTTGGGACATTACTCAGTTTATTTCTGGTTATGTTTCCAGTTTGCAAACACTGAGACCCTTGAATAAACTGTCATTTACATGTATTTCTTGCCAGAGCCTTCTCTTTTTTATTATACCTGGTAGTATATTTGGAGAAAGGGCCTATAAGGAGGTTATGTGAGGTCATAAGGGTGGGGCCCTAATCTAATAGGACTAGTGTCCTAGTAAAAGGGAGAGAGAGAGATACCATCTCCTGCACATGCACAGAGGAAAGGTCATGAAAGGACACAGCAAGAAAGAGGCCATCCACAAGTCAGGAAGAAAGGCGCCACCAGAAACCAACTTCGATGGCATCTTGATCTTAAACTTCCAGCCTCCAAGTGAGAAAATAAACTGTTGTGTAAGTCTCCCAGTCTGTGGTGCGCTGCTATGGCAGCTAGAGCTGACTAAGTCAGCTCCCTCGGCCAGACCATTCAGCCCTCATTACATATGGGGCCCTGACTCGTCCAATCCTCTCAGCTTTACAGGCCTGCCCTCTTCTTCCTCTGCTCCCCACATTTCCTCCAGGTTTCCTGTTACATTTTAGCCACATAGGTCTCTTGAGGGAAGAGACCACATTTGATTCTTGCGACACCAGGATCTCCTCCATTCCATACCTGGCCACTGTCAGGAGCCTGGCTCAGTCCCAGCACCTGCTGCAGGGCCTTGGACACGATCTGCTTCCTCTTGTCCAGAAACTCTCGTTCCCCATCACAGAGGTCAAAGCCAAGGCGCAGGTCAAGGTCCCCAGAGCTGCCTCAGGCAGGGGTGACGTAGGAGTACTGAGTGATTGCTCGGGGGGAGGAGAGCCTCGGGCCAAGCCAGTTTTTCACAGGAGCAGACCCACATTCCAAGGAACCCCTCAGAAAGATCCCACCAGAACCAGACATGCCCACCCCTCCTGCACCCCCCAGCTGAGCAGAGTAGTCAGGAGAGCCCTGACATTTCCTGCCCAGTCCAAGAGCCTTCCTCCTAAAGTGAGCCTTCCTCACCTCATTTCTGCCTTCATCCTCAGAGCCACCTCCTGTCCCTGAAAGAGACAACAGATGTCTCTAAGCACACTGGGTGGGATTCTCCCACCTGCAGCCCCTCTTGCTTCTGTAACTCTGGCCCAGTTGGGAACAGTGGCTGAGCTATAGGCTGGTCTCATCTTCACCGCTCTCTCACACCCTTCCCCCAGACCATTTTTGGTGGTCACAAAGCAGGTCAGGGTCCCTCAGATACCCAAGCTGAGCCTTACCTCTTCCAGAGCCACCAAGTGCTGTTCCTCCTGACCCAGGGTCAGAGAGGAGAGCAGGATGCTCCCCTCACCCAGGTTGCTGTTCTGAGCCTCCAACTCCGCACTCCAATCACTCTGCAGGGATGCAAACACCATAAGCTCCCCAGGGGGAAGGAAATGTGCCCGTGGGGCAGCCCTGAAGCTCTGCTCCAGGCACAACTGACTCCATCATCCATCTCTCTGGGCTCTGAGCTCACCCACCTGCAGGATAGTGAGCTTCTCCGCCAGCTCCACATTTAGCCTGGAGTGAGGCACTGGGTTCACGTGGAAGGTGAAGGTGGCCGGAGGGCTAGCCTCCACAGGAGGCTGCAGGGGCAAGATCTGTGGTTTCTCATAGGCCCCGGGCACTGCCAGCCGAATCTGCCTAGAGCCTGGGGGCAGAGGACCCGGAAGAGTGAGTGAGAGCAGCGGTGTGTGTGTCTCATCGATGGTAGCACCCCTGGCAACAACTCTCCTTTTCTTTCCCTTGGAAACACCAACTCGCCACCCTGCTCCCTCTCTGGCACTGTGACCCAAAGCGAAGGCATCACGAAGGCGCCCTTTACCATGCCCTGGTCAGAACTGGTGGAGAATGAGAAACACAATGTGTAGGAGAGGGGGAAAGGCAGGGAGGGAGAGCTAATGGGGCTAATGACTGTGAGATTATTACATTCAGTCTATACAATATAACTTTACAAAAATTGTATTATAACGATCATACATTAATTATTACACTGATTACCAGTTTTCAACTGGGAGTTTCCCTATCTCTTGCCCCCATTCGACCTCTGTGCTCATCATCGGTGTGAAGGAGGCTTGTGGCCATGTTGCAAGTGCCTCAGTCCTTTGTTTCCCAAGGGCAAGATCGTGGGAGAACAGATGGTTTGCAGAGGAGGTAAAAGAAAGAAGAGGACTCCTGAGCACAGAGAGAATAGGTGACTTAGAGAAGCAGGGGACAGGCAGCCCAGGCCAGAAGGTGAGTGCAGGCTGGGGGAGGTGAAAAGAGGCATGTGACCCTGGAGCAGCAGGGCCCGCCCTGTTCCTAGCAGTGGTCTGGGGAGGAGGGAAGACCCCACAGAGAAATGGCTGAGCATGACAACCAGCAGGAGGGACACCAGACAGCCTCACCAAAGAGGCCACAATCCCAAAAGCCTCAGAGCAGAGGTCCACATGGAATTCCTCTCCCTACATAAACTCCTTGACGTTAAATGAGACCTGGAAACTTGACATGACTCAGGAGGGAGGGAATTAGAGAAAATAAGAAAAGTATACTTTTCACACCATGGTTTATAGACTGAGATTGATATGCATGTGCTGTTCATAATGAGAAGCTACTAAATCTGGTGGAGACAGCAGATACCCTGAAGGGTCACCAACCTGGGTTTGGTCCTGCCTGGCTCCACCACTCACTGGCTGTGTGACCTTAAGCAAGTTTCTTCTTTGAGTCTCAGTCCCGTCAATTTAAAGAGGATAATGACTGTACCTACTTTACAGTGTTGTTATAAGGATTAAGCGATAAAACATATACCAAATGCTTAGCACATGTCTGACTCATAATAAGTGCTTGATGTTACCTGGGCTAGACTCATCCTGCAGGTTCAGCCTCTCAGCCTCTCAGCAGTAGGGGGACCTTGGCTGTCTCACAGCCCCTAGTCTTCCTGCCACCTGGCCGCTCCATGGGCCTAGTTCTTTATGCCTGCAATTCTCACTCTTTACTATGTGACTTCGGTTCCTCCCACTAAGGAGAGACTGACTAAATTCCCTGCCCTCCATCTTTAGGGTTGGCCTGTGGACTTGCTTTGACAACATAAGGTGGTAGCTGTGGTATGACCAAAGGCTTGAAAAGTACTTACTTGCTCATTTGGGCTTGCTCTCTGGGACCTCTGCCCTAAGAAGATGCCCAGGTTGGTCACAAAAGTGGATGAGGGACACACAGAGCCAGGTCACTCCCATCAACCCAGCCTAGACCAGCCCAGCTCTAGCCAACCACCAGGTATGTGAGCTAAATTCATGCTTTCTGGTTTTTGCCACTGAGGTCTGGGGTGTTTTTGTAGAGCCGTAGTTGGACTAATAAAACCTCTATACTTGAATACTTCCAGGGACAATCCTTTTCATCTTTGGTTAGCTTTAAGCACTGGAAAATTAAAATTTTTCTATCCAGTCCCATCTTCTTGAAATCAGCAGCCAGCTCAACACCCCAGGACAGAAGGAAAGAGCCAAGGCCACTGGCCAGACTCACCATACTTTCCACGTGGAGCGGTCTCATCTCCCCCGAGGGTGCCCTGAATTCTCAAACAGGGCTGAGCCTGAGGAAAGCAGAAGACCAAGGGAGGCAGACAATCACCAGGCCTGAACCAGGAGGGGGGAAGGTAAAAGGGAGAGGGAGAGGGGGCAGTGTCCGGGGGCAGCAGCCCCCACTCCTAGGACTCATATGAAGTGGCCCCTGACAGGAAAGGGGGAGGAGGTGAGGGCCCCTGGTTGACTTCTTTGGAAGTCTCAGAAGCCAGGGTCCCACGTGAGAAGTGTGCTGTGCACAAGTAGCTTTAGGCTGTCCACTCAGCCATGTGGCAGTTTCTTTCTCTTTTGTCACCGGAGATGCCTACTCAGCACACCTCCACTCTGAGGAGGGGCTGAGTGTCCTTCAGAGAGGCCAGTGAGTGTGGTGGGCTCAGCTGTGGACTTCTGGATGCCCCCCAGCCCTGGGCAGCCCTATACTGGGGTCTTCCTTACTTACCACCAGGACGCCATTGGTGATCACCTCAGATGCAGGCACTGGACTGCAAAGGATGAAGGGCTCATTGGCTATCAGGACCTTTCAAGGTGGCTATTACTGGAATAATAATGTGACCAAAGCACCCTGGGGATCATAGCAGAGTTGGGGGGTAGGTGTGGGTATTGGCCAACACTCATATGGGTGTCAAGGCCAGGACATCCCCTCCCAGGCCAGGATGGCCCAGAACCTGGCCACTGACAGCTGGAAGCTGTCTGAAACTTTAAATGGGAGGGCACAGCCTCCACTTGGACTCACCTGTTCTCCAGAACAAACTCTACCTGCAGCTCTTGTGACTCCTAATGGAGCAAGCAAGGAAGCACCAGTTTTCAAAGAGCCCGAAAGCCTCAGGGATCATCCCTGCCCCAAGCCCTGCCCAGCTCCAGGGACTAAAAGAAGAGACTGTTGTTGTGGCCTCTCTGGGCACAGGAAGGGAAGTGGCATCTCCCAAGAGAAGTTTCACCCCTTCAAAACTGTGCAAACGCTGTTGCAGACACTAAGCATTTAGCCACGATCAAGCAGACAAAGCACTCTGCCTCAGGAGTTACATGTGGTTCTGCTCAGGGAAGAATTGTGCGAGGAACCCCTTGTAGCACCAGTGGTGCAGGATGAAGGGTCTGTCTCAGAGGCCTGGTACGCCAACCAGGAGCCCACCCTAGTGCCCTGTGCTAGCTCATTGCTGGTGGGATAGAGCAGCTCACCTTTTGGTTGAGTGGGAAGGTGTGTCTGTGCAGTTGGCCAGGCTTGAGACTCTTCAGGTCAAACAGCAGCACGGACAGTTCATCACTGCCTAGGACGTCCTTGTCATAGAGGGTGAGCTCCAGGACATTCTGGAGACAGGGCAGGCAGGAAATGGGAGCCTGAGGCAGGGCAGGCACCCTGCAGGACCTTCTTCCTCCGTCACCCTGGCCCCTTGCTGGCCCTCACCTTTATACCACTATGTATCCGGTAATGGAAGGTCTCATTCCACTCAGGGTCACTGTGGTTGGCTATCACCCGGGTCTGGGCACGGCTGGGAGATGCTGTGGGCAGCCACAGTTGCACATAGCAGTCAGCTTTGGACACTGCAGACAGGATAGGGAGGGTCCTAGCTTCAAGCTCTTATTGCTGGAAAGGTTGCCTGAAGGAGGCTGGGGTGGGAGGGGAAGCAGCAGAGCTAGGAGAGCAGGCTGCCCATGTGCAGGGGTGGGGTGGGGGTGAAGGGAGACTCCTTATCTTCAACTGCATCTCCACCCGTCACACCTCCCATTTAACTGAACTGGAAATCCTACAGTGGCCAGTTGAAAAGATCACATGGCAGAACAGACCATTGTGTAATTAATTCCCAGAGAGAACTCTTTTCAGGTGACAAACTCCTCTCCCAGTGTGAGCGCTGACATGGAGAGTATGTGGACAGCAGATGTTGACTTCTGGCAACAATGGGTGTCACACACTCTCCCAGGCTGTCACCATTCTCCCCTCTAGACCCAGGGAGGAGTTGGGTCTGCACCGTGCTCCCCTCCAGCTTCCACCTGGCAGCTCTGGGGTTGCAGCCTGGGCTCGTGCTCGCTCGCTCTCTCTCTCTCTCTCTCTCTCTCTCTCTCTCTCTCTCTCTCTCTCCAGCTAAGCTCTGCTGAGGGCTCAAGGAAAGGAAGGGAGGGAAGAGTGGACCAGGGGTCACTCACGCAGATCTGAGCCCTGGATATTTCTGGCCCTCAGCACCTTCACCTGGAGGTCATAGTACGGGTGGATCTCCCGCTGAAACAACAGAAATTGGGGGACTCGGTTCAGGAAGCCAGGTGGGGGGCCTGATCTTCTCACACTGATGGCTCAGCTTAGGTTTCCCTAGTCCCCTCGTGGAGCAGCAAGCAGCCTGGCCTAGGATCGCTGATGTTGCCTGCCTGGGATCCGGGAGGCCTTGGCAGGGCAGAAGTTGGAACTTTAGCATGTGGGTACCAAGACTGAACCTTGGAATCACTCAGGCTGGCTTCAAATCCAAGTTTCCCCACAGACTAGCAGAATGGCCTTTGTAGTTACTTGATTTCTGTATGCTTCAGTATTCCCATCTACAAAGTGGGGTTTATGATGATAATCTCAGAGAGTTGTGACTTTTCAACAAGAAGTCTGATACAAAGTACTTGGCCTAAGTGCTTAATACATGTAGCCATCGTTGCTAGCTATGGCTATCATACACCACCCCTCAGCCTACTGTACTTTGACAGGTGAAGTAGTAAGTCTAAGAAGATGAAATATTAGAAGAGGACATTGTGATCAACCCTACCTACTTGCTCCCTGATAAAGGCTAGCTGGCCTAGGAGGCTGAGGGCAGGTGGAGGGAAGCCAAGAACCGCCCAGTTTGTATTGGTCAGGTGGGTCGCTAAGGAGATTGACTGCAGCTCGAGCTCAGGAGACATGACAGCAGACTGAGGACTCCTGGAGTGAAATGCTTGCTTCCAAACCCAGTAGCCAGGCCAGGGCATCCTGGGCAAAACCCAGCCGGCTATGAGAGCCGCATCACCTAGCCCTCCATTCCTAATTGGGGGGATTACTTTCAAGAGCCAACGTCTTGGCCAACCTCTCTAAGCTCCCTCAGGTTGCCTGGAGCAAATTGGTCCCACCTCAGATCAAAACCCAATTCCAGGCTGGACTCAGGCTTCACAGCGGCCTGCGCTCCTAGAACACCTCCAGTCCACATTTCCAGGGAAAGGTCAGGTACGTTACCCGCCAGTGACTCCACTGAGGTCCCATCTTCTCTCTCTTCCGTAGCCATACTACCCCCAGGAGGGGCAGCCCCTTGCTTGCTGGCCACCTTGGCCAGAGTGCCCAGAGCATGGCCGGGCAGCCAGCCTTCTTTCTGGCCAGAAGCTGCCTGCTTTCCAGAGCCACCTTGCTCTGAAAAAGTGAGCTTCTGGACACGCTCACTGCTAGCTCAGGTCTGACAGGTAGTGCTAGGGTGGGGAGGGTGGAGCGGGCTGGAGGTGGGGTTTGACAGGCTCCAGGAAGTGACTGGAGCCTAATTTCCTCAGGCAAGGGACACACTGGTTTCCAATCCCAGCCCCTGCTTATCACTGGGCTACTTAAAGAAAACAATGTCTGAGCCCCACCCAGGTATTCAAACTGTCCACAAGCCTTCTTGATGACGTGGACTCTGGCCTGGGGAACAGGCCCCTGGTCCCCTCCAGCCATCAAAAAAACAAACAAACAAAAAAAAACCCCAATACTTTTCAAATCCCATCTTCCCCACAGCACTGAAGCAGAAACATAGAAATCCCTGGTTCAGTGATGGATTTGGACTCAGAGGTGTTTCTAATCTCTCCTGGCCTCCCCATTTGTTCTCCGAAGAGAGGCTGCTGTGTAGAGGACCTACACCAAACCTGGAACCAAAGATCAGGAAAGCCCATCCCTATCCTGAAGAAATTCACCTCAGTACTGCCTGTGGCTTCTGCCTCGGCCCTCTTCCTGGGTCAAATATTTGGATGGCCCAGTTACACAACGGGATATGGTCAAGTGATACTGATAAGGGTGGGTAAAAGGCAGGTCTGCCAGTCCTTCAACTACTTGAGAAAAAGGCTTTCAAATCTTCTGTTGACCAACGTAAGCCTAGGCCGCATGTGGTATGGGATGTCCCCTTTTCTGTGGACCATCTAGGTGGCCAAGACAAGGCACAGTGCCATGAAGAAGAATGCACCTCTAGCCACCGAGCTGCCTGGAAAATACATTTCTATTCTTCAACCAAGACCCAGTCATCTCCATTCTCCTCCCCAAGGCCTGAGGTGAAGGCTGAAATTTTAAAACACATCTGAAAAACAGGTAATTCAACCTCAAAATAAACTCTGTAGGCAAGTTCAGACCAGAACAAGCGGATATGATGTACCCCAAGGGGAGGGCCTGTTTCTACTTAACTTGGAGTATGAAGCTAACCCCTGTGCTGAGATCTCAGAAATGCTCGCGTATAACCCCCTTGGTGACCTGTTTGTGCAGCACGTGAAAGACCCACAGGGAAGTCTGAGGGACAGGTATGAAGTGAGCTGGCCTGGCATAAGGATATCCTGACCGATGTTGGTGCTTTCTGAGCTATACCACACTCTTTCGAAGTCATCTGCCCATGCCTCAAGTTCCAGGTGCTTTTCATTCCCAGAGAAAATTCAGGATGGTGACAGAGGCCCAAGACAGTGAATCAAGGACCAAATGACCTTTCTGGAGTTGGTTAAGTAGACCATTCCCCCTTCTCAAACACCACTGGATCTGTCAGTCCCACCAATGCCACAGCTTTCGTGACCCTCCCAGTCATAAGCAGCAGGGGGAGGCACAAAGCCCTGGGACAGCTACAGTTTCAGTGTGCCAAGCAGCATTTTGCGATGCTGGAAATGTTCTTTGTGCTGTCAATACATTAGCCACACTGCTGTGCTGGATGGCAGAGATCCAGACATTCATAATAGTCACTGATGGGCTTACTCTTCTCAATTCTTAGCTAAATTAAGATCCTCATTATTTTCATTAAACTCCACAGGAAGGGGGAAAAAATGAGACCCAAACAGGCATGGTTTCTTATTTTGTGATGTTTATTATAAGACTTTCATCAGTCCTCACTACAGGGCTTCCGTCTCCAGCCTCCTCCATACCATGACAGAGGGCAGAGTCCAGGGAATATGGGAAAACTGGGTCATTTATGTATTCCAGAGGGGAGAATACACACTCTTCATTCTATTGCTTCACGCACATTTGCCACACAGGTAGTGGGATTGAAGACACAAGTACAACAGTCCAGGAAGGCAGGGCTTGCAAGGCAGGGCCTGTTTCTGTGGCACAGTGGAGGGCTGGACCAACAATTTCACTGTCACTCCAGGAGGAAGCTTGTCTTCATGATGCAAAAAGGGCCAAGGGAAGCACTGCTTCCCAGCGGTGACTGTGGCCAGTTGGGACAGTGGCTCCGGGGAAGTGCTGCTTGGCTTCCAAAACCTGAGAATCCCCCATCTCTGTGAACGTCTGTTGATGGCACTCGCTGTCCCTTCAGACCTCTTTACAGAGCATGTGCCTAGAAGAAGCCTAGTCTACATTACCAGTAAGTAGGCCTACAGCACAGACCCAAAACAGCACAGTGTGTCAAGGACAGACCACTAACCCGCGACCCTCACTACCATTAAAGACATTGAGGAAACAAGACTGCAAGTCTGCAGAACCTGGGGGAGAGGACAGGATGTGGTGGCTCTCCCCACATGTCCTATGCCTGCAATGACAGACATTTCTTGTGTGCCTTGAGGGTGCCCTGGGGGAGGCAGGGAACCGTATTCCCCACCCCACCCCCCACCCCTGGTCACACCCGTGCTCAGCGGATTTGGTGGTGAGATAGCTCATAAACCCATGTGCTTCTACTGCTCCTGTACCTGCAGCACCTCTGCTGTCCCCAAGCATCTCACCAATAAGCCTGACATCATGTCACCACCAGCACCTGACCCGATCATTCCTATGTGTAGCAGAGATCCACCTACCTACAACACCCCAGGGCAGCCCTCCAGCCTCTGCAAAACAAGGCTGGAGAACAAGTCTGGCCATGATCCAAGTGGATGACACTGGCTGGAAGAGAAAGGTGCCCAAGCACAGAGCACTCAGTCACTCACCCAACCTGCCCTGGGCCTCTGCGGACTGCAACCTCAGAGGTCACCCGAGTAGTGCTGTCTGTCCGCAGAGCTGCTATCATGCTTGGCCCCGCAGGCTGGTGCACAGGGCTTTTCCTGTGCCGAGACCGACACTCTCCTAAGGTTCTAGGCAGAGCGTACAGTCCAAGGGTCTATTTACAAGACACCTGGCAATCAATCATCAATGTATCTCTAGAAAATGGGACTTCCTCCTGCTTCACTCTTTGCCTTGCTTAATACACCCAGTGTCAGGAAATGGGGAAGAAAGCCTGACTGGAGCAGTGAGGGTTGAGATACAGGAAGAAAATAGAGACGAGTGGAAGGCTTCTGAGGGGACACAGGGTACAGTGACCATGGAGGAATGACTGTCATTACCTAGAGCAGGAGTGTTTGGCACCTGAAGCTAGAGGTGCTCTGGAGCAGCTCTCTCCTCACGGATTCCGGCAGCCATGCTGAGGGTTCCTCGTGAAATCCTGCACGTTTCTTAATAGATAACTGAATAAACCAACCTGGGGTCACAAAAGCTTAAGACCATTGCCTATTCAGGTGACTGTATGCAAAGAAAGGCAAGACAGTGCCCACTGCTACCTCCTCCAGTCCAAGCAGGTATTAAATTCTCTGAACTGCCTGCAACACAGTGGTATATAAAGTATTAACTAATCTCTTTTCTATTAAATAGTCAGCGACACACCAGACCACAAGTCAGATTAGTTCAGAGATGTTCCAGGGTGCAAGGTAGCCAGTAGTGCCCAAGAGGGGAGACACCCGGTGGTGGCAGCAGCCCCCGATTCCCAAGGCCGGTGCCCCTTTCCCTTGCTGGGATGGCCACGCTGTCCATCTGCTGTGTCCTGGGCAACTGGGCTCAGGTGTCCGCTGGGTTTACCTCTTTGGAACAGAAGTAGTGCACAACCACTCCATTGGGGTATCTCGCAAATGCGCTGCAGGGAAGACAAATGACTTGGAGTGAGGGCTACCTCTAAAGACCACTTCTCACCTAGAAAAGGCACCTCGCCTGGGAGCCATCCCAGCTGCAGCCCATCTGGCTCACAAAGAGTAGCCAGCTCCTAGGGTCTCTGGATTTATGTAGCTATCATCTCTGTTCAAATACCAAACAGAGGATGAGGTACACGTGCACAGGGATATTTCTTGTTAAGTCATCACTGTGAAACACATGGGCAGAAGGGGCTGTCCCCAGCCTGGCTCAGCACCAGCTTACCGAGGGCCAATAATGCTCCTCAGAATAAGTTTCTGGCTAATTTTAACGAAGAACCAAGAGCCGAGTCTTTCTAAAGAGAAGAATTCTTCTGAGTATATACTTAAAACAGTATGCTCCTGGCTCAGGTTTTAACTCAAATCATGAGGCAGCAGGTTGAAAGATCTTTTTCTTCCTTCAGAAGCACCACCTTAAAAGATAAGAACTTTCTCCTTACATACAACTCTCACATACCCACTGGCTGCATCCTAGCTTCTAGCTTAAGGGCTTTATGAGCAAGAAGTCAAGAGCCTCGTACCACACCCTCAGGTTTCTGAATCCTCAAAGCCCACCCCACTAGCATGGACTGCCCTGCTGGGCCTCTGGAACGACATGTGCACAGGACAGTCAGCAGCTGTGCTTCCCCCTGGGGTGAGTTGGGGGCAGACTCCCTCCTGAGCATGACCCACCCAGAGCAGAGCCTGCAGAGATTTGGAGCAGACTCACCTGTTCCCAATCTTCTTCTTACACACCATGCACACCTTCTCCTCTGTGATGATGCACTTCACCTGCTGGTGTAAAATCCGCTCTTCCTGGACCTGGGAGGGCAGAGAGATTGGGGGAGGGGGCCCATGGTAAGGCCAACAGATTCCTCTACCTGAAACACTTGCAACTAAATGTCAAGTTGGTGAAAGTGGTGTTCAAGGGACACAGAGGTCTGCTTTTGTCTGAAGGAGTATGTGATAACTGTCTCGTACTAAAAGGTACTAGCCCTTCAGGGTTTACAGTCTCGTACCCGCAGGAACTCTGCATGGAGAAGGTTCTTGAGCACCTGGTTGAACCGTTTCTTTTGAGCATTTTCTTCCAAGACCTTTTCCAGAAAGATGCGTATGTCATTAATCTGAGTGTTTGCTGGCAGAAGGTTGAGGGCCTAGAAATGGGGACAGAGATGCGAACAGAGTGAAGTGGGACAGAAGTGAGATTGAGGAAATGGCTGAAGCCCCAAAGCTCCAGAACCGCAGTCCCTCCCTCCCCCAATTCCTCCTCCCTCAGTGCTCCCTGCAGGGGCCTCTGTGTCCCTGGGAAGCACTGACCTTGGTGGTGTCCAGTTTGCTGTGGTGCAGCTCGAGGACCTGCAGGGCTGCCTGGAGGTTGGCTTGTGGCTCCAATAGTTCCAGTTTGATCGGCCCCAGGCAGTGAACACTGGGGGGTGATAGGTACATCCGGAGCAAGGACAGATAGACCTATCGCACAGGTATAAGCACAGGTATAAGCCACGTCAGGCAGACAGCAATCCCTCCCCTACTCCCAGAATGCCCAGCATGACCACACCTGAGGTTAGGAGGGTTGGTATTCAGTAATAGTGTCATGGAGCACTAAAACCTCATCACTTTCACCTTTTAAAAGATTTTGGTAAAGTCAAAGAGTCAACTGAAGATATAAAAAATTAAGGTTGTGGTTTCTTTGAGAAAATAACAAATGCCTTGTATCTGTTAAGCACTGACAAAATGCCAACACTGCAGAATGACTCTGCACCCTTATTTCCTCTGGCTTTGGAGGCTGAGACCCTGTCACAGTTTAGCAGGTAAGGATTAAGCTAAGAGGAGACGCTGCATTCGCTGCTGGTACTAGTACCACAGGGATCTCAACCTTAGCACCCAACAATCTGAGCCAGGTACTTCTTCGCTGGGACTGTTTATATTGTTTAGCAGCAACTCTGGCCTCTACCTCCTAGATTCCAGTGGCACCCCACTACCCAGTCATGGCAATAAAAGATGCCCCCAGACATTGACAAATCCATGTGCAATTTAGACAGAGCACATACATGTACTTTATCAGAACCATCAGAGGTTCCTTTTCAAGAGACTGACCATATAATTTATAATATAAATCAGGAGTGTTTGAGAGGAAGGGGGCAAGGGTGCCACTTATAATCACATGGATGACAATAGAGCTAAGCCAGTACTACACCAAGCAAACCAGGACACAGAGCTACCCTGCCTCTTCCTCAATATGCGTAGGCAAATTCAATCAGTGCACTGGCACAGGCCCTGTCCTGTCCTCACAATTCATACAAATGCCACCTGTGGCCAAATCATTAGGAATGCCAAGAGGGGCAGTGAAATGCACCCATGTTCCCTGGGGCCAGGGTTACTACTCACATCTTTGCTGCCATCTTTGTTTTGGTCATAATGCTTGTGGCAGTACCTGCAAGGGAGAAAATGCTTAGACAAAGCCGGATGGGCCACATCTCGAGAAAGATCACCAATGCTGCTTGCGTGAGCAGCCTGAGAGCCAAAACCAGAGGCCAGCACCAGAGGAGGCTCTCTCCCTGCTGCAGAGGGGAGGTGTGGTGGCTTTCTTAGTCTCTCACGCCTCTCATCTCTCTCGAGTAGGGGCTGCTTTTAGACCCTGAGGGAGACGGGATGACAGGGTCAACATACTCCTCAGCCATCCTTGTATCTTTCAGTATATGGACATAGATGAAAAGAGCTTGTTCATGTTTCCCCATGCGTCCCAGCAGGAGAGCACGTTCTTCTAAGAGGCCTGTGGGGGGGAAAGGCACATGTACCCGTTACCACTACTGTGCAAGCATAAGGCCAGGGCTAAGCTGCTAAGAGAAATGGGTACCAGAGCAACATAAACTGGGAGATGATGTTTTTATTACTTTGGACTTAAGGAGAAAATTACTAAAAATTTTAAAAGGGGGAAGGAGCTATTTTATCCCATCCTTTTGTGAGCACTTACAAATGGGGAAAGAACACTCATTCAACAGCCAAGTACATAGTAAGAAACTACAATGGGCCAGGCACTTCGAGTGAAGTAAACGCTTGGTCTCTGTTCTCACTGAGCTTTCACATCAGTCAGATATGTGGCTTTTTCAGACAAATTATGCCAGGTTACAAAAATTGCTAAATGATAATGAATGTAGCCAAGAACATGGACTGAAGCAATAAACAGGTTTCAACCTAGCTATCAACTAGCATGTGGCTCACACCCAAAAGAGCCTCCTCTTAGTCACAGGTCCAGATTAGGAACACTCCCCTGAAATGTGTGGTTTTTCCCAAGCCCAACTTTTTATGGGTTGGGGAGTTGGATCAATTTCTGCATTAGCCTCAGCTGAAGAGGCTTTTGACCCAATCCCAACACTCACCATCAAAAGGAAAGTCACAGATGAGCCGGCCTGGATCATAGTAACTGGAAATCTCCAAGAACATAAGGAGCTTCCGTCGATATTCTCCCAGCTCACCCTCTTCCTCTCCAGCAGGAACTGGAGTTTTGCCTTTAAGGGAAACAAAGCTCAACATGAAACGGTGCTACTGGGCAGCAATGTGGGGTTGTCAAGAAGATCGAAGGGGACAGAGTTCAATGATGCCACCATAATCATCAGAAAGGGACTCCACAAGGTAGAAAATAAGGGCCTCCAGAGTGGTTTCCAGTTGGCTTTCTTTTAGTTTATGGTCTCTAGTGGCCTCTAAATATCAGGTTGAGGTGAAAAAATAAAATAAAAAGGCTGCACAGAGAAACACCCTGGCAGGCAAACCTGTTTCTTATCTGGAAAACAGATCTGTTCCTTCCCCCCTCCCGAGGGATGACGCCAGGTGCTTCGAGGTGCCCAGATTCAGACAAGCTGCAGGCTGCCGAGTCTCGCACGCTGGGTCACTTAGCCGCCCTGGCTCCTCTGAGAACTTCCGGCCCACCTGGGGCCCTCAGAGAAGCCTGCTTCCCCACGTCACACTCTCGGGTCCCAGCTGGTCTCTAAGGCCAGGGGTCACGTGATTTTCTATGAACACTGGTACCTGCAGGGAAGGACAGGAGGTATGCCTTCATCAGCCCTTGCACCTTCTCACAGTACAGCTGGATCAGGCAGTTGTGGAACCGGGCGCCCGTCTCCTCCCAAACGTGGATGACATGTTCCTGAGGTGAGACACAGGTCTGCCTGGTGCCCTCAACGCTGGGACCCAGCCCACTCACCCAGTGTCCCTCACACATTTAAAGCCCAACAGGCCCCATCCAGATTGTCCCCTAGTTAAAGCTGCAAAGCTTCCCAGGGGCAGCTCTCTTAAAACCACAGGAAATTTCGCAATTCAACCCAGCAATGCCAGGCATTCTTGTCTTGATTTCCAATCTAAGCTCCTTGATTAATTGTCTCACAACCCTCCAAACCAGCCCACGTAGCTAAGGTTTAGCATTTGCATTCTGGTACTTGGAACTGAACTGGCTGTTCTGTGGTCACAGTTGAGTTAGGTGGTACACATGCGGCTCTGCAATGTTTTTCTTGAACATCCTTCTCTTTTATGCCTCTGTACTTTACCTAGGTTCAGAAGTATCAACAGAAAGTGACATTTCCAGCTTGGCCCGCTGGAATCTCTTTCTTTGCAGCATGCTGAAATAAACCTTTTCCTTCCATTTCTACCAATCCCTGAGTGACGGAAGCCCCAATATGAACTACCCAAAAACTAACCCATGAGGTTCCGGATCATGGGTTTGAAGCTCTTTGGTTGAGACCAAACAATATCTTACCAGATAAGGAATAGCCAGGCCCTTAAAATTCTCTACTAAGAAGCCGAGCACTCGGTCCCGTGGCAGAGACTCCACCTCTGGGAGGTCTTCAGTAAATATCTGTTGAAACAAAATCGAGTTCCAGCAGCAGGAGCACCTGACCACAATGCTGCCAAGTGCATAGGCACACAGGTCAAAGACTTGTAGAGGGGGAAGGGTGTGCAATGCAAGGCTTCTGTAGCCATTAGTGTGGGGCAGACTGGGCTGCAGGTCTCCTGACACCAGTGTAAGGTTCCTTCACGACACTACGCTGTCATCTCACATTTGAACACCAGAGAACGGCATGCATCCTTCCTCCCACTCCACCCACCTGTCTCCTGAGTATAGTCAGGACCAACTGTGGTGCCAGATAAATCCAAAGACCTCTCACGACTTACCTTCAGGCCATCTTCTGGGAAGTCTCTCAGCACCCACACTGAGTAGGAAAAAATCAAATGCAGGTTTTCTGTGCCTAGAGAAAAAATAAGACTTGTCTGCAGGTGAAGCCTATGTTGCCCACAGGTCCAAGAAGGCAGATGCCTAGGTTGGTCCAGGATTTATTTTCTGAAGAAGGTAGCTCTGTCCAAGCAACAGTCACTCAGGGCTGCTTGGCCTGGGCTGGCTGCATACCAAACGGCTGTCGTGGTTCTACCCCTAGGGGGACTTTCACCCCAGCTGGAGGAACAGGAAGGGAGGGCACTGACCAGCCAGGGACAGAGATGGAGGAAGATCAGGTTTATTTGAACACAATCCCATTGTGACTCCCCTTTAAGCAGCTGGGCTTACCCAGATGTTGCAGATATTGCACTGTTCTCTCATGGCCTTTCAAAGGGGAGTTGGCTTTCTTGGACTGGTCCACCAGCACCTGCAGAGCTGGCCATGAAGCCCAAGAACAAGGTCATGAGCCTCTCCCAGAAGGCTCATCCCCCTAGATTCATCACACCTCAGTTTTCCCTCCCCGCCTCCAATCACCTTTCTCATGGAGCCCCTTCTTCTCGTACAGGATAATCAGTTCACTATACTTGTGAGCCTTCTTCAGCACGTGCTCACTCTCCTCGATGTGGCAGTGATTGTTCTCCAGCCGCAGCAAGGGGGCCACCAGGGCCACATTTGTCTGCAGAGGAAGCAGGACTTCAGCAGAAACTGCCTGCTGGGGAAGCAGCTGAGGCCTGCTTCAGGCTACAAGGCCAGGGGCTTAACAATGGCAGGAGGCACCAAACAACTCTTTAGGAATAGGTAGCAGCTTTCATAGCATATGCCCTTTTACACATTGTAATGGTTTTGTTTTTTAGGGGGCAGTGGAAGAAAAGGGCAGTTCCTTGAGGAAATAACTGTTCACATTGTATCATTAACCCCAATCTTACCAAAGACAACTAGGCCACTATAAGACTCTGGGTCAGTATCTTGACTTACAACTCTTAATTCCAAGAAGCTCACAGGCATCAGGCAAAGCCATCATCAAAACTTTCACTGTTCCTAAAAGCAGGTCCCAAAGGCTACTTTGGCACCTTCCCAGTTTCAGCCGCCTGGGAGCCTGTGGGCTCCTGGGTGCTCAGAGAACTCACATGGAGGTAGCACTTGAGCAGGGTGGTGTCGATGATTTGTAACAATTTCTTCTTGGACTTGATGGTGGGAGTGCCCTCCATGAGTGGGGAGGTACTCGACTGGTGATCAGAGTCATTCAGCTTCTTTACCAAATGGCTTCGTTTCTGCCAAGGCCAGAAATGTGGGATCAAGGCCAGGACTACACCTCCCTTTTATCACTTACCTACTGGGTAGTTCCTAATAACTTCAAATCAGCCCGCATTTATCCACACCCTGATCTCACATTAGCAAATTTTTTTTTGAAGTTTAAATATATAATTGTTCTTTAAAATGTAGGCATATTTATGATGTATTGCTCACTGTACATGAATAATAATAACTGCTGCAATTCAACTCAGATGACATTTTTAAAAACAGAATCATTTGGTTTAGGAATTTTTAAAAACTTAAGATGACTTTTTTGTTACAGAGACATGACAGAATGAACATTCCATGAAAGACCTTCAAGCATAAAATGTATTAATATTAGAATGAAATTTAGTGGAGAAAGTGGAATAAAAATTAAAATTTAAGGAGTAAAAGAAACAATGTTAAATATTTTTTGTTTTGAGAAAAAGCTTTTTAATTTTTAATATACCATACACAGTGCTAAGATTATCCTTAACACAGGATTTCCTCATTCAACCCTCAGCCAACTCCCTGCAATAGCACACCATTTTTATCAGGGATCAACGCAGCTGACTGCCAAACTGTTATATGTAAAAACAATTATTTTTTACTACACGCCAAACTGCTACATATAATAACAATTATTATTTACTACATGCCGGCACTATGTCAAGCAATTGATGTATTATCCTATTTTAACCCTAAAACAAATGCAGGAGTCATTATCCCCATTTTACAGATGAAGAACCCACAGCAGAGATGTTGGGTACCTCCTAAGTGGCAGGGGCAGGTTTCAAATCAGGGTCTGATACTAAAGCCCATGTTCTTTTATTTATTTTTTAAAACCAGTATTTCTCTGGGTTTTTACCTACCTAGAACTTTATAAAATGGAATCATCCAGTGTGTATCATTTTGTGTCTGGAAATGCCCACTGTCACATGCTCTTCCATCTCCTTGGCACAATGCTAGTGTCAGCCAACTTCATGCATTCCAAGCATCAGTGGAGAATGCCAGGGACCAATGTATGCCTGGAGCCCCAAAGCTGAGACGTAAACTGAAGGCCTTCTCTAAAGCTGCAGTCTTGGGAGACATTCTGCCCCAAGAACCTCTTTGACTTGGCACATGGGCCATGCAGTCTACAGACAGAGGCAAGTTAGTATGTTCCCTGCCAGCCATAGCTGGGCCCACCTGGGGCCCAATATCAAGGAGGCACCAAGGCTATGCAAGCCTGATCAGACCTGAGGGACGCCTACAGTGTTTCTAGCAATACTTCTCAGTGCCTACCCGGGACCCCTCAAAGGTCTGTAAAACACCTATAGAGCAAACTCTGACTCTGAGTGGGTGCAGAAAAAAATATATGATAGCCTTCTGTTAAAGAACTTTGGGTTAAGAAGCTTCAGTGAAGATGGTAGTTTAAGTGTTGACTTTAAAATTTCATTTATCTGTCCATAACAACAAATTGAAAAGAAAATTTAAATCTAAACACTTCCCCTAAAAAGAAAACAAAAACGTTATAAAAGATTATTGATTGATTGATTGATAAGAAAGGACTTTACCAATATATGGCTTTTTTTTTTTTTTTTTTTGGTGTCTGTAAACACATTTATCCCTGAGGCCCAGCAGGGGCTCAGGGCCCATGAGTCACAGTGTTTCTGTGGCAGCCCTTGGGGCCAGTGCCTGCCACAGGCAGGGCAGGCACTGAATTTGACTTGGCTGCGGTGGCTAAATTTTTTAAAAAATTAATTACAGAGAAAGAGAGAGAGAGAGAGGGGAGAGGGAGAGAGAAAAGAAATATCACCTTGTTGTTCCACTTACTGGTTGTTCCACCATTGGTAGATTCTTGTGCTCTGATGTGGGGGTTGAACCCACAACACTGGCATATCAGGATGATACTCTAACCAATAGCACTACTTGGCCAGGATCCAAATTTATTTATTTTTTTTCAAGTAAGCTATATATTGAGGTAGTTTGATATCCCTTTATAATAAATAAACCAATAAATAAATAAAACCTAATTCACAAATACATACAAGTATATAAATCTGGAAGGACAACACTAAAATGGGTTACTTTTCTCTGGCTTCTAGGTAGAGTTACATGTGATCTGTATTTCTGCTTTATATTTTTCTGTGTTTTTCAAGTTTTCTGCATAGGGCAGGTATTTTTTCAAAATCATGTATGCTATAAAGAAGTTTAAAAAAAAATTTTTTTTTTGGCAGAATTTTTCCTCTTTTTAGTTCCTGAACAGCTTAGTTAGTGTGAATTTACCAGAAATCAAGTGTGTTTCCTGATATCAGGATTTGGCAAAAAAGCACTTCAATGGTACTACTGGAAGCAGGGCAGAGCCGCAGAAAGAGACTCCACCCACCCAAGAGACTCCACCCACCCACACTTCTGCAGCCTTCATTGCTTGAGGCATTACAGAGGGCCCTTAATTCCCTGCAGTAAAGAAACAGGTACCAAAAAGAAAAAAGAAAAGAAATAGATACTGGACTCTCAAATTAACTTTTCCATATACCTCTATCTTATACCCACCTGTGTCAGGTAGTCAATCAGAGCTAGGTGAGCCTTCTCCAATTCAGCCCCGGACAGCACAGGCAGGGGGTTCGGATACTGCAGTTGCTTCCTGTAGTCTGTGGGCAGCAGATCCGGATACAGGCCCATCACATGGGTAGGATCTACATGGAAGGTAAATATATGATTTTCCAGAAAGAAGCACAGCAATGTAAGGATTAAATATTGGGTTGACCAAAAAGTTCCTTTCCAGAAGTTGGTTCTAGGAGTGCCTGGTTGTTTTTAACTTCATTCAAAACAATTTTGTTAAGAGTGTATTGTGACAGCTGTCATATCAGCTTGCACTGAAGAAAAAACATACTTATCAAAAACAGGTGAGTTTTTGTGTAGCCATTTTAATATTGAAGATGGAAGAAAACACAGTATTTTCAGCATATTATACTTTATTATTTCAAAAAAGGTAAAAATGCAGCTGAAATGTAGAAAAAGATTCGTGCAGTGTATGGAAAAGGTGCTATGACTGACTGAACATGTTAAAAGTGGTTTGCAAAGTTTTGTGCTAGATTTGTGACTGGATGATGCTCCATAGTTGGACAGACTAGTTGAAGTTGATAGCGATCAAATTGAGACATCAATTGAGAACAATCAATGTTCTACAGCACAGGAGATAGTAAAAATATCCAAATCATTAAAGTTATTGGTGAAAATGAAAAATGTGGCCTTTATTTTACGGAAAAAACAGATTTTTTTACCAACCCAATAAAACAAATTCCAGACTGTTTTTCTAAAAAAAGAATGATTAAGTTCATAAGAACTCAGTGACCTATATACTTATAATTTGAGCACTACTTATATATGTACATTCCAAGACATAGACACATATACATATGAAGAATTCAAACTGAATATTCACTCTTTAAAAGCACAGAAAAAATTTTCAAAGAAAAATTGATTAAGCCCTTGAAGCTGAAAATGAAAAATAAAAAAATATGTATCAAAAAAAGAATATTACTAAAACAAAAAGACCAAATAACAGGCTATGGTTAAAATTTTGTAACATATTATAGCAAAAGGCTAATGGGCTGATTACATAAAACAAATTCATACAAATTGCTTTAAACAATTTCATTTGCTAAAAGGGCAAAAAACATAACTGACAATGGAAGACTATAAGTGGGAAAATGTTCTGCTGCATTACCAATCATATCAGTATCCATTCAAAATGTCAGGTGATTCAGTATTATTTTATATTGATTTCAGCTGTATAACATAGTGGTTAGATGTTTATATAATTAAGAATATCCCTGATAGGTCTAGTACCCAACTAGTACCGTACATAGTCATGGTAATGTTCTTGACTATGTTCCAAAGCTGTACTTTACATCCCCTTGACTATTCCTCTCTAACTATCAACTAATATTTCTAATCCCTTCACTTTTTTCATCCCAACTCCCCTCCCCTCTGGCAGCTTGACCAGTCTATTTCCTGGATCTATGAGTCTGTTTGTTTTGTTTCTTTACATTTCACATGTAAATGAAATCACATGGTATTTGTCCTTCCCAAGAAACTACAACTTAAGCAGTCTCATAAAAATTTTTAAAAAGCTAATTTTGTGAAGTGATGGATTTGTTAATTAACTTGGTTGTGGAAATCTTTCAAAATGTATAAGCATACCAAAACCATGGTAAAAAATTTAAACATAATATTTATCAATTACACTTCCATAAAGGTAAAACCAGTAAGAATATTATAAAACAATAATGGCAGGTCACATTTTCATATCCATTTAATAGTTTAAAGAGTATTTTCATATACCAACCAGTGCTTGCAATGTTGTGAAACCAAATCACCCTTACACTGGTAAAGCAAAAATTATTGCTACCTCCAAAAGGAAAAAAAAGCATTTATAGCCTCAAATCCTACTTCTAGGTGTTAATCCTGAAAACATACAAACAAACAAACAACCACCACAAGGCAAAAGATGGGGTCCAGGGGAGGAAGCAAACATCTGTATAAACAAACAGGTAATGCTACAAGCAGTAATTGTAACAATGTGATTTTGGAAGCAATGTAGAATTGCTTCAACAGCAAAATAATATACTTTTCACTCAACTGATAAAATATTATGCAATCATTGCAAATTGTAATTATGAAAAGCACCAACATGGAACAACACTGCAATAATTTTTAAGTAACCAAAGCTATGAAAGTGTAACTGTTGAAATGTATACATGAAAAGAAGCTTGAGTGAAGAAGAGATAATGAGTCAAGATTGGAGGTAAGAGTTTTTCCTTCACGTTTTAATAGATTTTTTGTATTACCATTACTTTATTTTCATTAAAAGTAATGTAGCAGGAGCATCCTGTACAGACCAGAGTTCTACGTAAGCTGGCCAGAAAAGACAAGTTACACAGCCTTGCCTTGAGCCCTCCAGAATTCACATCATCCCCAAGTCACCTGTGTCTGGCCACAATCTTTCAGCCAAGCCAGAAAAACTGTTCTTTAGTGCAAGATAATTGTGATACTATGAAAGACACCAGGAGGGGTAAATGAGCAGAGCACATGGCAGTTCCACGGACGCACAGTCTGGGGAAAGATGGCTGTGGGGACCCACACTGAACGGAAGTGAACGTGTGGCCCTTGCTGAGGCCTCGTCCATATCCTGCCACCTAGGTTTATGTTTAAATGTGATTATTCTCACTTAAAGCCTTGTGATATCACCCAAAGCCTACTAAACAAGATCCAAACTCCCCTGCAGTAGTCAAGGTACTATAAAATCTGGCTCCAGCCCTGGCTGGTGTGCATCAGTGGATTGAGCACTAGCCTGCAAGTCAAAACATCGCTGGTTTGATTCCAGGTGGCCACAGCCTGGGCTGTGGGCCAGGTCCACGGTTAGGGTTGGGACAGAGGCAACTGGTTGATGTACATCTTTTGCACATCAGTTTCTCTCCCTCCCTTCTCCTCTCTAAAAATAAATAATTACGCCCCTTAGGCAGGACATATGATACAGATCGACTCTGCTCTAGTCAGTCAGATCTGGCTGTTGCTTTTGCATATATCCAGCTTTCTTCCAATCTCACTGCATATGCATTAACTGTTCCCTCTGCCTGGAATGCTCCTCCCTAGACTTGTGAAAAGCTCCTTAAGTCATCTTCTTAGGGTCACAAATGAAATGCCTCCTCCCCAGAGATGTCTTTCCTGGCTATTCTTAAATTGTATTCCTAACACCTATCTTTAGTACTTCTCATTTCTTTGCCCCTGCTTTGTTTTTCTTAGTACTTACCACTTTCCAACATGTTATAATTTTGCTTATTTACTCCGTTTCCTATCCCTTTCCTATCAGAATATAAGCCTGACAACTTGACACCTAGAATAGTATTCAGCACATGATAGATGCTTGATAAAACTTTGGTCAAGTGAAAGAATGAGTAATAAAGAATATAGTATTTGAACAAATTCAAGAACTAATGATAGGTTTCAAGAAATCTAAGAACTACCTCACTCCCATTCTAGCTGTCCCACAGTTACACTCGACCATCAACACCCAAAAATGCCAGGGCCTCAACACAGTGTTTTCACATCAAGCCCTCCTGCAAACACCCGTAGCACTTACCTTTCTACCTTGCAGTAGGGCTTTTTATGTACAAGTTGTAGGTTGCCACAGGAAATAACAGTGAAATAATAGTGATTCTTAAACATTTTTAGGACCTTAAGATATCTTAAGGGAATTTGATGAAAGGTATTGATCCTCTCTTTAGAAAAACCCACATATGAACAAATTTTCACATGGAGTCTAGGATGATTCATATACTTGCTGAAGTCCACTTGCTGAAGTCTCTAGTGGGAAGAGACTGAGCTTCTTCCTGTTTCATGAGGGACAGAAATATGACACCCTTATAAGGGCTATCTGTGGGATACAGTAAAGGGAGGGACAGGAAAGCAAATCTGGGCCTGTCCACCCTGCATTGGGGGACAAGGGGACACTGGGCCTGGTACAACATTCCAGCCATTTGAGACTGTTCTCTGGCTTAGAAGAAACATGCCCGCAATGCAATCTTCTGACTTGCCATCCCAGATACACGCTGTTCTGCAACAACCTGTATTTCTTTAATGCAAATTGGCTTGTGTGCAGTTGGTAAGTGGGAAGTATGAGGCAAAAGTTGTATTCATTTGTGTGCAATTCTCCCCAGGTTGTTAATATTTTGAAGTGACCAGGGGCAAAGAAAGCCTTAACTCCACAGGGAGACTTAAAGAAATGAGCTGAATATCCTACAGAAGGGCCTTCTTTTAGTGCAAGTAGTAACTGGTAAGAAGCTTCAAAAATCACTTCTCTATTAACTTAAGCCAACTGAGAGTAAAAATGAAGCAAAGATGTTTCCTCCATATTTATTAATTTAAAGTCTCAAAGAAGTCTATACCGAGAATCAGATATTTTACTTTGATGAAACTAGTTTCCATTAAAATCAAATGCTCTTAAAGATCTGTGTATCACCTCAGACAAGGGTCTGATCTCCAAAATATATAAAGAACTAATGTGATTCAACACCAGGGAGACAGACAGCCCAATTAAAAAATGGGCAAAGGACCTGAACAGACAACTCACTGAGGAAGATATACAAAGGGCCCAGAGGCATATGAAAGAATGCTCAACATCGCTAGTCATCAGAGAGATGCAAATTAAAACTACAATAAGATACCACCTCACACCTGTCAGAATGGCAATCATCAGCAAATCAAC